>JAJLSN010000257.1:0-124837 GCA_030567655.1 Nakazawaea ernobii
AATCGATCAACTCCCTTCTTCTTCATATCTTTCTAATTTATCTCGATCCTTCTACAAAAAAAAAAAATTCAAAAAATCAAAAGTAAATAATTTACCCCCTTTAAAACAATGTCTGAATCAAATGGCGTCAATGACGTTAACAATGGCATCCAAGTTCCAAAGACAGCCGTGGATTGTGAAGAGTTAATAGATTCCCTCAACAATATTAGCACGGTAGTTGAGAAAATGCAATTAGATGTCAACTTATTAGAGCTGAACGTTAAGACATTAGACATGAATGTCAAGGAATTGGAGCTGACTATCAACTCATCGAAGTTGAACATCGCTCAAGCGAAACTTAACGTCGACACAATTTATATGAACCGCAGAAAATTCCTGCTGAATTTCAATTCGTTACAGATGAATACGAGGGAATGGCGAAATTGCGATAAACTACCCGCCATTGATGTCTCAAATCCGGTTTTCATTGAGTCGCAGTTAGATGAGGTTGTTACCAATTTGAATGATAGAACGTTCAAATTGATTATGAATGAGGCAATTTTACTTGAAAATGTTAAGGGTAGCACCCTGGCGCTTAACGAAATCCATAATAAACTAAAAAATTGGAAGAAGAAAGATTCGATTACCAATGCTCACGACACGAATGGTTTCGAAAAAGTCACACGTGCTGTTGTATTATTCATTGGACTTCTCTCAATGCTGATTATATTGTGTTGCTTAATTTGTTCGAATCATGTGGAATAATGGGATCGTTGCTCCTCTGGGTTTATATATATCGATCGCGGCACATATATAATCCCTCTTGATGCTGATATTGGTAGAATGAAGAACTCATTGGCGCTATATTGACGTTCTTGAACCTTTTCATCAATGTTTCAAAGAAGAAAGGTATTGTTCCTACAACTAGTCCTACTCCTTTTTGTGTACAAAGTGGTTTTATTTACATTATCGTAATTTCAGCTGTATTGTAGAGATCTTCTCAACCTTCATTTGAACGATTGAAATTTTGATAAAAGTGCCATTGTCAAATTCAACGAAGAAGATTATTGAAGAGTGAATAAACAGCTTTCCTGGGAAGATGAAATTTAAAAATATTAAAATAATATAGACTCAACGGGAAGGGCCAAGCCAACTTCGAATGTGTTAGATCAAATTACTGATATAGAGAGCTTTTTTGAGAATTGGAGATCATCTACAAGAGGAGTTAGATCGATAACTGAATGACGGTATAAAAGATATAATTATGTGGTTCCCATACAAATGAATATATATATAAATAGATTCAATATACAATTATGCGTCAAAATTGAGTTAAAACATCAGTTAATTGACGTTTGAAAATGGATTCAAAGCACGCACAGTCAAACACGGCAATGCCATACCAATCTCTGCTCTTAATAAAATAGGAACTTGTTGTAATTCCCTGATTTCTTGAATGTAATTATCATTGTCGATTCTTGTTATGCAATTAGTTAAATATGAACTCAAGATACCATTTTCTTCATCCAATGCACCGGCACCATAATTGTTTTTCAAATTTTGAGAATGCGAATGAGAAAAAGATGATGATGTTGATGATGATGATGCAGCAGGTACGATAACTGATGTTGAAAATGTTCTTTGTCCAGCGTCTGTTGGTCTTTGTAAGAATTTGCCTTCTCTTGGAGTTGTTGGAGCACTTGCAGTAGTGACTTTATCATCGATATGCGAAGTTTGAGTCTTTATCTTGAGCATACTCGTGGTTGGAATTGAAACCTGTGGTGGTGATATATTGAAATTTGCCAATTTGGAAATCAATTCGTCAGATACAATACTTTCACCTTGAATAATGGAACGGCTTTGTTGTCTTGCAACTTCAATAGCTGAAGATCTATGCTTATTCTTAATTGAAGCTCTATAGGACAAGGCATCATTTTCATCTTCAGGAACAAACGTGGCCGAATCAATTCCCTTTTCCCAATACAATTCCAAAATATGATTTCTCTTGTCAAATTCTGCTTTTGTCAATGGTAATTGATCACCATGAACTCTTTTCTCAATACCAAGTTCAGGTATCAATACATCAAATGAAGATTCATAAACTTGTAACACGGTACCCATACATAACAATTGACCAGTGGTTTTACTCATTTCATTTATAGTTTGTGACAATAATAAATGAATAGCTTGTTCTTGAGCAGCCTTGGCACAATCTTTTTTGAAATTACAATAATCAGCAGTCATTTTCAAAGCTTCAATATCATCCAAATATTCATCAACTGTATCATGCAACACTGCCTTCAATTGTCTATGAACTGCTATATCAGCATATCTTCTCAATGGAGCTGTGAAATGGGTATATAATGGTAAATTAAATAAATAATGAGGGAATGCTTCAGGGTCAGTCTTACCAGCAATTGTATATTTACCACGATTCATACATTTAATGATCAATGTTTCAATACATTTTCTTGTATTATCGTCTTCAATTTTTAAAATAGACCTTTGTAAAGTTGCCGATGTTGTTGTATCTAATGAAACGCCCAACTCTGAAATTTTTTTGTGGTACGTTTCCAATTTTTGTAAAGTTGGAGTAGCTTGTCTTCTCAATAATGTACGATCACCTAATTTACTGAATATTCTTTGAGCAACAGTGAAATTCACTTTGTGGAATATTTCATCGATTAAAGTAGAAGCTTGTGATGAATCAAGTATATTTAAAGTCAACTTCACCCTCTCATCATCTAATTGATCAAACAAGGGTAAAGTTGGTTCTGTTTCCAAGTTATGATCTTCCAATCTTTGTCTTCTAAATTCCCTTGAGATTAATGACAAGGTTCTGATATAATCAGCAGTCGCATTGGAAATCCCATTAATTGCCGATGTGCTATCATCAACGCTAACACTAGTCGACAAGATGGAGTCCACGGCATCATATGAAATCTTCAGTTTTGGAACAACGACTGATTCACCTATCCAAATGTCATCAATTTCAAAACTAACGGTATCAATTTCAAATACAACACTGATGGCCAAACTTTGTTCATTTTCATTAAACGAAAACATTTGATTGAGTTTATTTGGTAATAAATGAGTAGTCTTTTGAGGTAAGAATACAGAATGAGATCTCTTCTTAGCCTTCTTGTCCAAGGTTGTACCTTGTTTCACACCACTTGTGACATCAGATATATGAACACCTAGTTCAATTTTCGTTTCAGATAATCTCTTTACATGGAACGCCTGATCACTTATATTACCTGTTTGAGAAGCAGCAATGATATATTCAGTGTTGAAAATTTTTCTCAGTGGATCAATAAGTAATTCTTCGAAATTTGGCAAATCAGCAAACAACTTGTCTGATTCCTTTGTACTCCCTTCCAATGGATATTCATCACAGAGGAAATTGTTGTCTCTCAAGATGGCATCAATTTCAGTTGATGACTCCTCCATTGGGCCTAGTTGAGAAATCAAAGTACCAAATGGATGTAATGAAGTGATAGGCCATCTCTTAATAGAAGCAACGAATAATTGACCAGCATATTTTTCATGATTTTCAACAAAATCTTTTGGTGCTTGTTCAGTAGGTATGGCAATCAACGGAACTTTTTTATCTGTTGGTTTGAACCAAACAATTTTTGGTCTTCTTTGTTGATGCTGATTGAATTTGTCATCATTATTATTATCGTTGTTATTATTATTATCCTTCTCCTTTGTTGCTTGAGAAGGTCTTAACAACCCCAAAGTTCCTGAAAATAATTGACCAGGAATTCTATCAACAACGGCAACCACATGTCCTGCATACAATGGCTTATATTCATCGCTAATCTCTTCTTCTTCAATCAACAATAAAGATTGACCTTCAACTTCAACATCATCATTTTTCTTTTGAGTTGGTCTTTGCTTTAAAGAACCCTTTCTGCTCAATGTTTGAGGTTTATTGCTATTAGATAAATCATTTGAATTGTAAGTGGTGGATGCATCATTATGAAGATCATCATTTACTGTAATGATTGATTTGTTTACAGAATGAGAATTGTCCTTTCTTCTCTTTTTTTCCTCCTTTTCTCTCTTTGATGACCAAACTTCATCAACTACTAACAATTCAACGGCAACGATATCACCTTCCAAAGCTCTATTACGATCTTTAGAACCACAAATGAAAACATCAGCATCTAATAGTCCATCAGTAGAGACATATGCATCTGATCTGTTTTTTTTATTAACTCTCAAGGTACCTGTAACTAAACGTCCCTCTGCAATTAAACTTGGTAATGATGATTGTGGTAAATATGGAGCAAATAAAGATTTTCTTGAAGAACCACCTTGCTGTGGATGACCGCCATAATTTGCCAATGATGAAATTGAACCACCAAATGAGGATCTACCAGGTCTATGACCAGGAACAAAACCAGAAGATTGTGGGGTATCTAAATATGCATTATTATTATTATTGGTTGGTGATGGTTTCCTCCAATTTGGATCATTTCTTGAATTGGTTCTGAAATGACCAGATTGTCTCCTGTCATGTCCTGATGCACCTGATGATGAGAACTGAGGAATTGGAGGTTGCATTTCAAGAGACTGTTGTTGTTGTTGTTGTTGTTGTTGTTGTGGTGGTCTTGGGGGGAATTGGAATGATCTTTGTGGAGATCTTTCATTGTTAGAATGACCACCAGAGGCAGCAGCACCGCCATATGTCATCATTGATCTTGATCTACCATGAGATGGTTGTCTCTTTATCGAATCGGAATCATTTGAAGAAGATGGTGGAGGTGTGGCGGGGAATTTGAAAGATGGTGGAGCCATTACAGAAGTGGCAAATTCCTCCTGATGCACATCTGAAGACATTGATAATTTTGAAGGAGAATTGGATGATCTTTGTGACTGTACAATGGCAGCAGCCTTCTTGGCTTCATTCAAACCTAAAGAATGTCTTCTTGAATGACCCAGTGTGGCTCCAGATGATGCTAATGATGAACTTGGTTTGAATGGAGGCAGTAAAGGCATTGAAAAGCTTCCAATGGAGCCAGCAGTAGTATTTGGTGGTGTTGCTGTTGTTGTTGTTGTTGATGTTGTTGTTGAATTGGTATTAGCATTAGAATGTGTTCTTCTATGAGAATTGCTATTATTATGACTACTATCTGATGAATCTGTTCCACTTGAAGTTCTCCTATGATGATGAAGATTTCCTACAGGTGATGATGATGAAGTAGGAGGAGTTGATGATGATGGTGGGGGTAATTGAACAGATGGCATTTGAAAATGACCAAATGCACCTGATGTACCAAAAGATGAATTATTACGATTATGACTCAATGAAGATGACAACGATGGTGGTTGATAAGGTGATTGTTGTTGTTGTTGCTGGAAAATTTGTTGTTGTTGTGCTTGAACCAGTTCTAACTGACGTTGTAAATTGAATTGTTCAACTAGATTCATTTGTTGTTTGTTAGTAATTCAAGATATGATGGATTGGGTAAGCTTGGAAACATAAAGCTGAAATCAAGGCAACTTGAAAAAAGAAGCAAAATTCGTTTAAATCCATCTTGATCGTGTTGATGGTGATCTATTTTTAGAGTTCACAATTGAGTGTCTCAATTCAGCCAAGAGAAACGAAAAGGAAAAAAAAAGTCTTAGAACTCATGGAAAAAGTGGTTTTGACTTCAAAATGGGCGATTATTTCCATAGTTGATGATGATAAATATAGTACTTACTCATTAAACTTGTCAATTCACTGGGGGACCTTCTATGGGCAATGTGCAATGTCTTTGGTTTCAAACCTCCAGTTGTAGTTGTGGTAACTCCGGCACCTTGCTGCTGTTGCTGATGTTGTGAGGGATTTGGAACACTCAAGAATTGATCATTGTTGTTGTTGTTGTTGTTTTGGGTATATCTATTACCACCTTGATTATTCCGATAACTCATCTTGTGTTGATGCTGTTATGTGGTAGTGGTGGTGGACGTGTATGTATATAGATGACCCCAACTGATGAGATTGCCTTTGGTAACGTAACGTTGGAGAAGAAACAAAAAAGTGAAATGGAAATGAAAATGAAGATGAAAAAAAACTTGAGAGTGAGTGAGTGAGTGGGAAACAAAGAGAAGATTTTTTTTCTTCTTCCTCTTTAAAGTGTCGGTGGTTAGTGATATGAGTAACCAGCACTAGAGGCGATGTATGTATAAGTGTTATATATGTGTCTCTTTGGATCAGACAAGTGTCTCTGTCTCTGTCTCTGTCTCTGTCTCTGTCTCTGTCTCTGTCTCTGTCTCTGTCTCTGTCTCTGTCTCTGTCTCTGTCTCTGCTGTTTGTCTGCTTGTATAAATCAATCAGACAACTCAATAATGGTGATTAATTGATCAATGATCGATTAATCTTAAAGCAACACAATAGTATAAGGAACGCAAGCAAGCAAACAGTATTACTCTGATGCAATGCACAATTGAATTGAACTGAATTGAATTGAACTCAATCTGTAATTTGCAATGTATCTATATCTTATAGTATTCGTACCTTATATCCTCTTCATATACACACAGTATATATATATATATGTGTTTATAGATATATTCAAAGATATATTTATAGATATATAGATATATATGGATGATATTTGTGAAATGCAATCAATTGTCTATGATGTTCGATTCCTGTGTTATAGTATATTATATTATATTATATTATATGATTTGATTCGATATAATATTGCTATAAGGATACTGTGGAGAGGGAGGAAAAGAAAACTGAATCAATCGGGTAGTGTGGTAACCTGATACGGATATGATGATTGATTGATTGATAGATCGGTGAGTAATAGTAGTAGCAGATGGATGGGTGTGGGTGTGCACAGACCAGTGGATAAGGAAAGAAGAGGTGAACAGCGAACAGCCAAGTGGTGATAAAGAGATTGATAAAGAGATTTTGAGCGGGCGCAAAAAAATTGAATTGTTATTGCTTTCAGGATCATACACGACTATACTATTGCTATACTCTCTCTACTCTCTACTCTCTACTCCTCATCGTCATCTTCATCTTCATCTTCATCAGCCTCTTGTAACCAAGTGATGAAAGGTTTAGCTGCTCTTCTGACTTTCTTGACAAGTTTCTTATCATCGAGGTATTTTGTAGAGACTGTGGTACCCCATTTGACAAACACTTCTTCACTGACCAAGTCTTCATCGTACACAACCATTAATATCTTGCTAACCTTATCGATTAAATCTGGGTAACTAACACCGACTAATCTTTCAAATCCACCCAAGAACAGTTTCTCATGTTTAGAACTTGTGATTAATTTCTTCAATAAACCCTGATGTTGTTTGATTTGTGATTCGATGTCTTCATCGAATAAACATTGAACCAATACAGTGATGGTTTGTGGCTTGTCGACAATTGATGATTCAACAGCTTTTTTATAAATTTCAACATCGTTTGGTAATTCATCCTTATCTTCCTTGAATAACCATTCACCAAAACTTTCAAATTCATCTAATGATTTATCATCAACAGTTAAACCTTCCAACTCTTTAGCTCTTTGAGCAATGGCTTCTTCACTCATATCAACTGCCCAATCATCGTCATTAACAGGTTCAGCATCTGGTAAGGCTTGTGCCTCTGCATTGAATCTTCTAGCTAATTCATCATCATCAGACACATCATCGTCATCCATAGTTGTATTATTATTAGTATTACCACCATTATTAGTAGCTAAATCGGTAATGGTCATACCACCACCAACGACATTAGCAGAGGCAGTGGCGGACTTCTTTGAACCTTTAGCACTCAGAGGTGGGAATTTCAAAATATGAGATGTAATCTTATGAGGGGTGATCAAAGTTCTCTTACCACAAGCTTTACAATCCCTGGTCAATGAACCATCTTTACTGATCAAGATTTCAGTTTCTGGATTCTTACATGATCCACACAAGACAAATTTATTGATAAACCCATCTAACAAATCTTGTAATTTAGCAGAATCATGTTGACCATTGACTAAGAATCTTGTCTCCTTAGTTTGAGCACCTAATTCTGATCCAAAATATTTCAATACATAAGATGGTGGTCTATTCAAAGCACGACTAACTTCTGCTAAATTAACAACAGCAGTCTTAATACCATTACCACGTCCTTCAATCTTGGATTGAATAGGAGGCATCTTATAACGATAAAATGGATCGGTATTTTCACGACAAATATTGATGAATGACATGTTGATCTCTTTTGGTGATTTTAGTTATTCGGTAGTATAAAAATTAAACGTTCTATGATGAATTGATTATAAATTATGGAGTTTGATAAATAAAGCATATATATATATAGTTATCTTTATCGATTTTGGTAATTTGATTATCTTGAATAGCCCTTTAACGTTGGAATTATAATTCTTATATGAGTATATATATATCTATATCTAAATATGTTATGCTTGATATCGATAGGCAATGGTGTTTAATAATTTATCATAAAAGTGAAAATTTTTTTATTTTCCAATTTCTAGTGACAACAGACAGCCCTTGATATGTATTTCTATAACGTATATAACAACTATATACATACACAACACAACACAAACAACAACAACTCAATCATGAGGCAAAACTATTTGACACTAATATCTGAGTAGTTTTCAAAGCTTCATATTTAACATCGCTATATGGAGAATTCATCAAATTCATTATAACATATTTCAAATTTGGATTTTTCTCCAAGAATTTTATAGTTTCAGAAGAATGTTTAACAATCATACCTAAATCATGACAAATTATCGTTTGATTTAATTGGTGTTGTTTCAATTCTTCCAGAGTAAAAGAATTTGAGTCCTTTTCCAAGATCTTGATCAATTTCGTGAAAAGCTTGTAATTATTTTGTTTGAAATGATCAATATTATCTATCCAAAATTCTTCAGATTTATGAGGTGGAGACCAGTTGAATTTTTCCTTGGATAACTCAATTTCATATTCATCAAATGTAGTTAAATTGACAACTGCATCTTTTAAAATCTCCAAGATTTCCAAGATGTCATTTTTCAAATCTTCATCTGCCCATTTCCTCTCGTTTAATTTGGTAAAGATATCAACAGCTCTTTCATAAAGGAAAATCTTGACTATTGATTCATTTTTAGGAATTTTCAAAAAATTTAATAATGTTGATATACTCAATCTTGCGATTTTTTCCTTTATCGAATCCTTTGCCAAAATTAAATAATTATTAACGATATCCTTATATAATTCAGGTAATTTGGTGGCAACTTTATCGTTAAATGTTAATAACCATATTGCCAACAATAAATTATATTTCAATTGTAAATCTGTACCCTTTATCAATGCATCATAAACTTTAGGTATAAATTTCGATTGAAATGACCAATACAATTCTCTATATGATTTGATTGATAACAATTTAACCAATAATTGCGAACCGAAATTCATGTGATTTAAACTCTTGGATTCGAACCATTTATCAATCAATTGGAAAATTTCCAACACGATTGAATCGTCTTTCAATAATTGTGATGGTTGAATTATTAACAATGTCAACAAGTATGACGATTGTAATTGGATGATTTCATTCGATGATTTAACATGTCTTGATAAACTACTGAATGGTAATGCATCATCAATCTTGTTCAATTCCAAAAATGAATTGATTAATTCATCACTAGCAGCATCATCTTTTTCTGTATAAAAACTGATGATATAATTTAAAACTTTGGAAACAACATCATCATCTTTTGAGTCATTAGCCTTGTTTAAAATCGATATGAATTTACTTGAATAAATTGGGATATTCGATTCAATCTCTTGTAATTCATTGATTTTTTGCGTTTCTAAATTGTTAAATAATTCAATTTCATCAGTTTGAAATGAATTAGACTCATTGTCATTAATGATAATTGACCTCGATGAGAGTGGCTTTGTTAAATTATCAAAGAATGGGGAATCAATTATAAAAGAATTACTTATAGTCATCTCTATCTATCTCTCTATCGATTATCAAGTACTTTCTCACCACTTGTTCAATTGTTTTGTATTGGCTGGCTGGCTGCTTTTTTCCAATTGACAATTTTTGTTTGTTGCCAAAACAAAAAAAATTCAACTTCGGGCAAATTGACAGAACGAAAGAATTTACCAATATGGATAGATAGATAGATAGATATGACAAATTACAGAGTACATTTTATATGAACAGAAGCATTAGATGAACAACATGTATCTCCTTCCTTTAAAATAAGAAATGATAAACCCACTTATTAATTAATAATAAAAAACACAATAACAACAACGTCAATTTCAATTTTTGAAAGTAGTAATAATAATAATAAAATAAGAATAAAGATAAGAATAATAAATGATAACGAAAACAACAACAACAACACTCACAACACAATTAACCAACCCTGAATTTTTTTCTCTAAATGAAAGCTTGAATGTTATATCTTGACAAAAATAATAAATGAATAAACAACGACAAAACCTGTTGTGGCATATATCTATAAGTATATGCCACCCACAATCAATCACAACAATAAAAACAAAACTAAAACAAAAACAAATATGTAACAGAATTAACAATAAATAATTAACAAAAACATATCCAACATTACTCTGAAAGCCATATTAATATAAATAAAACACAAAGTGAAACCAATTTTTTACCTTTTTTAACAACGTCCGCTTTTTTTTTTTTTTAATTTATTCATTCTTTCATTCTTTTTTGAAATCTCCCTCCCTAAAATACATTGATATATATCTTTCTCTCTTCCAATTCTTTTTTTGAGTCATTTGCTCATAATGATAAACTTTTAATAATGAAAAAAAATAATGTAAAAATAAAAAATAGTGTAAATTTTCAACCCCAAACGCTCATATCATTACCCCAAATGTTGCTAGTATTTGAACCATTAGCTTGTTTAAAAGTCATATTACCACTACTTAAAGTGGATGATGAGTTCAAATTCAAGTTGAAATCAGTACTGTTGTTCAAAAATGATGCATTGTTAGCACTACCACTATTGTTATTATTCAAAGTATTGATACTACCAACAGCTGCAGCTCCACCAAATGGATTAAATTTTGGTGAAAGTAAATCATCAAATGTAGAAGCTTGACTACTACCACCAACAACTCTTGTAGCGTTTAAACCATTTGAAAATTCAGAACCAGTAGTTGACGCGGATGAAATCGATGATGTTGCCGATAAATTAGTAGCGGTACTATTATTAACAATCATATTAGGTGGTGGGAATGTGATGACATTATTGAGTGGGGTTGGAACAAGTGATGAAGGTTGTCTTTGTTGTTGGATTTGTTGTGGAGCCAAATATTGTGGTGATGATGAATTACTACGTCTTGGTTGTTGTTGAAGTTGAAATTGAAATTGATTTTGTGGTTGTGGTAAAGGTTGTTGTAATCTGAATTTTTGAGCTTGTTGAGAAATTGGTTGTTGTTGTTGATTGATGTTATTATTATGGTGATGATGCTGGTGAATTCTTGAATTTTGATTTTGATTATTACGTCTAAATTCCAAAACTTTTCTATCGATTTCTAAATTAACAAGATATATGTTAGTATTGGATGACAATAAATAATTGGATGGCAGAAGCACATCTACAAAAAATTGAAAACTTACCATCAAATTGTTGAATAAATGGAACAGCAACAATCTCTCTTTGATTAGCATTCATCAATAACGGAGTGGATGGGGTTGATGATGAATTAACCGAGGAAGTTGATGCGGTCGCAGTAGTTGTAGTGGTGGTGTTGGTTGGTAAAAACGCCGGCATAATGTCTAAAATAATAATATAAACTTTTAAATATGTCTTTTGATGGAAACTAAATACAAAAAGAAAAACACTCTTGAAGGTGTGGGTACTTAACAAACAATGATAATGATGAAAATGGCGCGTGATTAACTATGGTTGAAATGGACAAGTGATAACTGAAAACTCTCGTTGACAAGGATGATATGTATGTGTCTAGGATGGTGATGTTATTATTGATGGTGTTGCAAGATGTCCGTGTATAGTTCGTTAGTTAGTTGTAGAGTTGGAACTTTTTTGTGTTGAACGAAAAGTTTTTTTGATTTTTTTGATTTTTTCTTTTCTGAACAAAAATTTTGTTGTGGAAATGAAATGTTACAAATAAGGGGAGAACAGTCGTTGTAACAATCCGTAAGACCACCCTGTCATACTCATATGAGATCTAATATGGAGCAATGAGGTGGAAGCCCACACATACATATATACATACCCATCTTAATATGCATATCCTGTACTCAAATCATAATAATAATAGTAATAAGCATTGAAAATAAGTAAATATTTTGTACTGTATACACAAGATGATCAATTAGGTCATTTCCTTCTCTGTCTGCTTCATGAGGAAACCATATCATCATGTATATTTATACAGAAAGAAATGACATGTAAGAAGAATACAAATACAACAAAACTGAACAAAACTTTAATCTTACAATACAATTTTCCATTATAAAAATATACTGATACACATAAAAAAACAATTTCTAATCATTCATTTGGTTAATTCAGGGTCAACAAATATATCATTATCTTTAGCATGTTGTTGAGCTTTAACTGCCACAGCGGTAATATTGGCTATATCCGGATCTTCTTCCACCACAACTTCCTCTTCTTCGTTATTTATCTGATGATGATGATGATCATGGTCATCATCACGATCGTCACCTTGATCTATCTTGATATCTGTGGAGATGATATCCGTTATTTTCTTGATCAAATCTTGAGATGTCATTTCATTGATATCTTTATTAAGTGAAAGTATATCTTCATTTAACAAGATCTTTTCATCTCCATTTAATAACTGAAAATTATAAAAATTTGGATCATCAATACCAATAACGCCAAATCTGAATTCTAAATTACCATCATTTATGGAAAATTTAGGGAAATCTTCAAAAAAGTTCTTTGGATTAGAATTCTTAATTAACAATGTAAATTGTTCCTTCATATTATTATTATTATTATTACTACTTGTAGTATTATTCTTTCTTGCCCTCTTGGCAACTTTCAATAATTCTGTAGCCAATTGTTGTTCATTGGCATTATTATCATCATTGGTATTGGTAGTATTAGTATTGCGCCTTTGCTTCCTCTTCGTTGATGTTGAATTCGATGTTGATGAAATAGTTATCGAATTGTTAGTATTATCATTAAGTGTATTATTATTTAACAATTCAGTAGTGATTAATTTTAAACCATCATCCGGATGAATAACTGTTTGCTTTGATTCATCAAATCCTAATAATTTACCAAAATCATTATTTTCGAAAAAACAATTCAAATGATTTTCAGCATCACAAAATGATGATACAGTATATTTCTTATTAATTGAACCACCATCTGTGGTTTCAGTTGGTAAATTTGATGATGTAGTATTATCAACCGTTATTGGTAATTGTAAAATTTCATCATGATTATGTTGCATATTTATTGGTTTTAAAATCCATAATTTACGACGTTGTTTCAATTGAATTTCTGCTCTAAAGGGGCATTGACATTTATGTGATTTCAAATTACCATTAAATGTGGAATTTTCAGGTTTTTCCCTTTTAGATCTTGATGAAACTTTATTTGTACCATGTCTTGAACAAAGTAAAATTACCCTTCTACTATCATTCTTATTGATAACAATACGATACCCATGTCTTAATCCAAACAGCTTAGCTAGTTCGATCAATATACGCTTATCCTTGGCATAAACTAAAGGTGGAGGTGATAATTTTGAATGTTGATAATATTCACTTCTCATTATTGCACTATAATTTTCCAATGTCAATGAATGTTGAGTCGTCATAATTCCTCCATCTCTATTGCTATTCGATTTGTACTCCGTCTCGAAAGTTGGCTGTGATGAAGGTGGTACTATCCTTGCATCGGTAGTAGCATTGTCTGATTGACCAGTTTGATCTGTTAAAGAAGATTCTATGATCATTGAATCTGAAGACATTGTGTTGTTAGCTAAAAACTTTTTGGGTGACTTTTAAGCAAGCAAGCAAGATACAAGAGTTGGTGATCCAGTGTAACTAATAGCTGATAATGGGAAGTGGGTGTGGTTATACAATGGGTTATAACAACGGTATAATTATAGATAGCTTTATATGTATATCAGCGTACAAGAGATAGCCCTAGTTGTAGTAGTTCCTTCTGTCTTTCAAGACAAACAAACAAACAAACAACAACAACAAACACAAAAAAATAAACAAATCAATTTAGGGGCTGTGGGAGAAGGCCCACCAGTAGTGACATGGGCATTCTCGCTCTTGGCAGACGGCAGGGTAATTAAGTGTCAATTTCGTATAGTGCACAGGTAGATGTGTATGGAGAAGCGATAATTGATCTACCAACTCTCCTTAAGAGAATCTCGAACGACATATTGGCCCATCCATATCTGTAACGGATTGAATTAAGGTAATGCTGATCTTTTATACCAACTCGGTCTTGGGCTGTTGTTTTCGATATTAGTGAACAATGTTGACAAAATAAAGGATAAAATCATGATCTACAGTAATATAATTTACCATCCTGATGATGCATAGCAGGATGTCATTACCTATACAAAAACTCCTTCGCAGAAGTTTTAGTAATTAATTTGGTTGTTTTTGCTGAATTAGATAAAAATTTGATTTGAAAAGGAACTTGTTTTTTATGATTTTAAAATTATATTTCTTATATATAACTTAATCTTAAGCTATTACAAACATCTTTAAAGTGGTTCTTCAACACTTCCATCAACAACCACTTCTTCATAAGAATAACAATATCCAGTCAATTATGTCATCCCATTCTATGAAAAATCATAAAATACTGCCAAAACTTGATGGTGCAAACCTCAAATTATTACAACGTCAAATTATAACAAAATATCATATGAAAAATTGTCATACATCGGGACAGAGACTTTTACCATTTGGGAATTGTAATTGTTCTACAACGGCATCATTCAGAATCACTCACCTTTTCCAAGATGCTAGAAATTTGAAAATTTATAAAAAGTCAACAGATGATCCCTTTCATTGTTCATTTATTCCTCCAAGCCATCATCCACAAGTTAATTTCGGCGTTAACACTGATGGTTCAGTCAATGTCGATAACTACTCACAGTCAATTGTCCCACTTCCAAATGGCTTACATGGAAGAACGCTCGAGGAGAAAGTTAACGCCAATAATGGAAGTCGACTTGAATCAAAAAAGGGATCAGGGCAAAGAGACATGGATGCTACGAAATTCCCAAACACTGAAAGCTTACTCAATGCTGATTCTAGAGAGTTGATTATTAAACAAAAAGACTCCAATGGTATAACTGTGGAATTTCAAAGTGATGATAGCGATTTATTGGTGGTGCAAAGAGAAGATGATGCCAAGAGACAAAACTTAGATGACATGAAACAAAGAGGTCTTGAAATTGCCACTTTCAAATGTTTGAAGTTTCCTGATTTATCCAAGTTGGATAGAAAATTACATTGTTGATTAGACACGGCCTTCGAGTTGAAAAATACTACAACTGTTTTGTCAAAAAATTTCAAAAATAATCCGTATCCATTAAATATTCATAAATAAAATAATTAAATCAAAAATAATAACACCATTAGAATAACCAGGAAATCAATTTATATGGTGAAAACTTTTCACCACCGGCCAGCTGTTTCTCTGCCTTCTGCCTTTCAAATTCTTCCTCTTCAGCATCAAAGATATCTTTATAAGTGAGTAAGTCCGCCTCTTCTGGGCGTACAGGTTTTGATCTAGAGTAAATCTTATGACCAACGAAAAAAATGATATAACAAGGAATACCAATATAACCTGTGATAAAAGTCTTGTAATCAAATGTACCAATAAAAACAGTGAAGTTTTTTATAAGACAAATCAAACCGACAAAGAAGATGGCAAAATATGATGCATAAGGTTGAAATGGTGCTTTATATCTAAAAGTTGAACGGTCAACTCCTTGAGCTTTTAAAGCATTGAAGAAACAAATATATGTTAACAAGATTGAAAACCAAGTCAATAAACCAAAAATGGAAACAACATTGACAAAATAATTGAAAACTGTTGTTGACAGTGATGAAACATTCATATAGGCTAATAAACAAAACAATGTACAAAGTCCTAAGGAATAATATGGTACACCCCATCTATTTGTCTTTGAAAAAAACTTTGGTGCACTTCCATTAACAGATAATCCATACAATGTTCTTGAACCGATGTAGAGATCTGAATTAGATGCACTCAAGATAAAGATCAAAATACAAGCATTGACGATATGAGGCAATGCAGGGATCTGTGCATTGATAATAGCAACGACGAATGGTGATGCAGCAGCCGAAGTTGATTTCTTTGTGGCAAAGATCAATGCCTTATCATTATAAGCAACACACATTCCTAATAATAAGACACTGATACAATAAAAGAAGACGATTCTGTAAAAAGTCAACCTAATGGCATTTGGAATGGCATGTCTAGCATTTTTCAACTCACCAAATGTGATACCGACTAATTCAGTACCAAGATACAGGAAAACGGCAGTGACCAATACACTGACAAATGCCACAAATTTACCAGTATTACCTGTGATTGTCTCACTATAAGCTTCGAAAGCTCCAGGATGTTGCCAGTATCTAAAGCCAAGTCTATCATGATCTGGACCTCCACCGAGCATAAGTATGAATAATAATATTATCAATCCAAGAACCGTGATAACTTTCATTGAACTCAACCAAAATTCCAATTCACCAAAGAATTTAACACCGATTAAATTGACAAGGACAATAATTACCAATATTACAGTGATCCATACACCCGGGTTCACACTATCTCTACTGATCCAATATTGAATGACTAAAGCACCTGCAGTCAATTGATTTGGAGTCGTGATTAAATATTTGATCAAATAAGAATAACCAACTGCAAATCCAACACTTTCATCACAATACCTTGTGGCATAACCACTGAACCCATCAGGTAATGGAATATATGTAGCCATTTCACCAAGACAACACATAACGATATAAACTAATAAACCGACAAAAGTATAAGCGATAAACACAGAAGCAGGACCTGCCTTTGCTAAAGCGGAACCAGTACCTATGATTAAACCAGTACCCAAGGCTCCTCCTAATGCTATCATGGTAACATGACGTGCGCTCAAGTCTCTTTTCAAACGATGTCCTTCCTTTATGGCAATAGGAGTTGATACTGAAGCTTTCAATGCATAATCTTGAGTATGTTGTGATAATATAGGGTCCAAATCATCCAAATCAACAACGGCCGCATGCTTCTCAGTGTCATAACTGGGAGATTTCTCAAATGAAGAACGAGACATTATCAGCAGTCAGTTGTTGTGTGCAGTTGTTGTTGTTGTTGTTGAACAACAGATTAGAACAGTGGGGGAATGACTTTTTATAAAAGTGAAAATTTTTGTAATCAGACTTTTTTGATAATGGGGAAAGACCAAGAACAGATTACGAAAATCTTATCAATGTCCCCAGGGCTGCATTACTTTCCCTATGATTTCATTTGCCAATGTCGTGAAATTCAAGACATTCCCGTAGTCCAAGAAACCAAGCAAGAGGCATTAGATTTATGCCAAGGAACGCTCTTTCTATCGTTGTGGCTTGTTCCAATTTACGTTTTTTTCGTAATTTTTTTCCAACGATGAATTGTGGCTGAATGGCTTAGCAGTAGATGCCCATCGTTTAACTCCTCTTCTTGGCATCCATCTTCTGCTGATGAGAGTGTTTTGCCTAGACTTGTTTATCAGGGAAGCGCAATCTCACTTTTGAAATGCCTCACAGTTTTGGCCTCATCAGGTTTCAAGATATGGGACCATACAAGATCTAGAGGGCAATACAACTTGAGGTTGTCGTATTAGCAAAATTTTTAGAGATTATAAATCTGCAAGGCTACAATCAATAGTAAATTTTTATCTAAAATACTCTTATTGCATCTATCTTTTGTTAACAGCGTCAAACGTTTAAAATAAATTCTCCTCCAAGTTTACTGACAGGACAACGCTAAATGCAAACTTCGGAGTGATCAGTAGAATAACGGATCTTACTTTTTTAAATAACTCAAGGAACAGAAACTCAATATATTTAGATTAAGGTCGAAGCCCATTTTGAAGAAGTACTCTTACAAAACACCAATATGTAATCCGCGAAAATCAAGTATCCCATTTTGAATGAAATATTAGTTTCTGATATAAGAAAGGCTCTAGCTTCAGGGAGAGTAAAGGTATGAAAAATGAGTGATATATATATATCTAGGTGTGTATATTCGCATTAGCGAATATTTTATTGCTTTGTGCATTCAATTTATCACCTTAAAGAGTTTCCCGCCATTTCACAATGTGATAAAAAACTTCAAAGGAAATAGTAGAGAAAAAAAGGTATTGTAATATAGAAAGAATAGAATAGAAGATAGTATATACAAGAGCACGATAAGTAGTGCCAAAAAGGGCCAAGAAAGAAATCTAGGTAGAACAAAATTACAGCCCGAAAGTAAGTTCTACTTGTTTGCAAAATGTGCGGCGGTTCGTCTTGGTGAAGACACAAAACCAACAATGAGTTTTTCTAGATTTTAAAATTTTAGAAAGTTTAACAAATGTACAACAGTTTTTGAATCATTGAAATCATTTTTGATTTGAAATAAAATTTACGTTCAAACCACTCTCCTCCTGGTTTACATTGTGTTATAGATTTCATCCAATCATAGAATTCCATTGAAAGTTTCCACCTCTCTGGGTTTTCATATTCGAAATGAAAGGCCCATTTATGGGGTCCCCTTTTAGAGAGACCGTTTGTTTGTGGGAGAGCGCTTCAACATTAGGTGTGATTTTATGCTGCAACACGTTGATAATTTTAACACAGTTCGTGCTTAATATAATTCATTCACTTGGAGAGCAAAAGGAAGAAAATAGCGTCTTTTACAGCAATGCATCCGCTTTTGTTTGGTTCATATTTGTGTTATTCAATTTCCTTTATCTGCTGTTCTGCGAAGAGCGCTATTTCGTCGGCTTCGAATTTATTTACCATAAAGCAATGGAAAATACCGGCGACGCCAGTGCGATCAGAAAGGCGATCACAACAGCAAGAGATTTAGTTGACGCTGATGACCATATTGCTTATGCGTTTGCAAATGAACTGATGAATATCACGAGAATGCCCAATGTTTCCGTGGCTGAAGTCTGTGATAGGCTCACTGCAGCATACGACGAAACAAACAAAAAAGTAAGAGACATTAACGAGGAACAATTAAGAAAACTTGAGAATCACATAAAGTTTCGCAAAGCGTTCCTGATTACTATTTCCACATTGATAATGATCTTGATATCAGCTTTACCTTTTTACATGAAGAAGTATGCGGAGTTTTAATGAATGTTATGTTTATGAAAGTTTGATTTCAAGTCACCGCTGATGTTGAAGTTTGATGAAAGCTCGTACTTGATATTGAACGAAATATGCTGGTTTTTTTTAAATCGTATAGCCTTTAGCAAATTGAGTATCACATCATATATAATCAGGACAAATGAAATTTTTTCAAGTTTCCATACAAAACCTTAATCACTCTACTTTTATTTGGTTGTCTTCTGGCTCAGATCTATAAGAGCGGTTATCACTGGCGTTTTGATAATCACCATCCACCAACTGCGTGGATTATCAAGCTTGAAACGTACGTTAACCATATACTCCCGCTATTGAGCGCGGATGCACAAGAAACCACTACATTTAAAGTATAAGCCATCAGTGAAGAATTTGATTAGGAACGAGTCCATTTAGTGTAATGTTCCTAGCCTTCAATTGGATTTGCACCATTACACTTACGTTTCAATAAATGATGCCTTTAACTTGGTGGCTTTCTGTCAGAATATTCTCAAATCTTCAATAACTTCTTCTAGTAAGATCAGCTTACCAGTAAAGATACCTTTATCCAACTCACGGTGTGTTGATATCCTAAACAGGAATTCAAACTTGTTTCATTTTTCAGTTGACCCAACTTTTAAAAAAAACCGAATCTTTCTGATCATGACGGTTGTACCTTTTTGAATATTCCAGCCAAGTCCCTATTAATTTAAATCCTTCGCTAACTCCTGTATCTCTTGAGTTTATAGATTCTTTTTGAAACAACTTGCCCTAAACTAATAGCATATACGGTATTTCAAATCGCATACAAATAGTCACCTGGCTCTATATCTTTACTCTTTATATAACAGATGCTTCCAGCAAAGACTGACGATTCTTAGTCAAAGCGGTCTTCTCGAATTTGGGTAAGATAGTTTGATGGCAATTGTTGAGACCCTTGGAGTTGGTGTGGCGGAGTGGAACCTTTCAAAAAGCACTAAAAGCCATGATCAATAGTAACTTAAAGCAATGGGGAGGTTGTTCTATTGCAAATTAAAGGGATTGATGCAATTGTGAAGTAACTTATGCTGTTGTATTTGTTTTTTTGCATAGCGCCGTTTATTGGTTCAATAAAGAAAAGGTGAAAAAATTTACTAGCGAGAGAGCCTCAACAGACAAGTAAGACAAAGTTACATCTTGTAGAATCGAGAATATATATGTATAGAAGCAATATGAAAATAAAATACATTGAAAGACAATTACCAAGTGTAACGGAATGTATCATCTTTTTGATTATCCGTCATGTCTAAACCATCCTCCTCAACAAGGTATTCGCTTGAAGGTACACCGTACTTCGTATCTCTTCTTTTGTTTTCCCAAATACAGCCAAAACCGTACACCAAAATAGAAACAATAGCAACAGAGAAAAAACTCAATATAGCCCGGTATCCAGTTGGATAATGTGGTGCCTCGCTGGTGATGAAAAATTGAGGCCCAATGATATTAGCAACACAGTATGATATGAAATTGACCGCATTGACAGTAGTTTTCTTCGTATGACCAGAGGTGTTAGCCATTGATAAGGACGTCATCAGGGCATATGCACCCCAGTAAAAGTATACAAAGTAATAACAAAGTAATCTGCTAACTTTCATCGTGGTGCTCAACTTCATTATCAAAACTGTACATATCAAAGGACACAAGGTGACGATGGCAATTGTCATTGTTCTGTATTTTTTAGCGTTGAAAAAGGTTGGGGATGCAATCAACCAAGAACTGAAGGTCATGAAGACACCTGTTGGCATTCCGAGTAAAACTGTTCTCAACTTGGAATAACCCATTCCACTAACAATTTGCAGAGCAAATGTGACCATTCCCGAACCAGGAACTGAAATTGATAAGACGAATATTGCCATTACCCACGTCTTCCAATCACTTAACGCTTCAACACACTGTTCTTTCTTGAAAATCTTGTTTTCAGTTCCAGTTCTGTTCGCCTTCGTTCTATCAATGGCAATATACTTTCCCCTTTCGTTGAGGAACCTGCAAGCCATTGGAGAATCAGGAAGAACATATAACATAACAAGAGCTGCAATAAATGTGATACCACCAAATGTCAAGAAAAGCAACTTCCAGCTTGAAATCTTAGCATTGGCATTACCAAGGCCATATGATAATATAGAAGTGATCAAAGAACTGAATCCACTGAACCAAATAGCGGTTCTAAAAGGTTGCTCTCTCTTCGTATAGAACATGGAAGTGATCACTGTCATAGCAGGAAACAAGAATGCTTCACCCATACCTAAAAGAAATCTCATTACTGCCAATCCAGCAAAATTTTTACCAGCAGCCATACAAAGCAAGATCACCGTCCAACCAAGAATCGAATAACTGACACATTTGGCGACAGGGAATTTTTGAATCATGTAGTTTGCTGGGGCCTCCATTAACAAATAACCAAAGTAAAAGATAGATCCCAACCAAGAATACTGTTGTCCAACAAGGTGGGCGTCCACTTTCATGCCATACAAAGCTGCGTTCGATATAACAATTTTGTCACAAGCCGACAACGTAAGAACAACAGTCATTATAGGCATAAGAATCCAATCGATTTTGTTCAATACCTTTTTAGCCTCCTCTTTAGTGTAATCAGCGTGCTCTGGATGCTCTAAAAGAAATCTAGCTCCTAAATCTAACTCTTTCTCACTACCTGTTAATGGTGAGCTTAAAGCCTCTTCCTCGACAACGGAGAATTGTTGTTTCTCTTCATCTTGTGAGCTGCTCATTGTGTCTGTTGTTGCGATATGGTATCTATAGAATGGGACCAAAAAACTTATCACAAGCCCAGGGCTTCTATTTATAAAAACAGTTCACGTCGAAGTCATATATGTAGTTAGTTTCAAATGAGTGAAAATCAACTCGACTCAACGATAAAGTGCGCGGATTCAATTTCCAAAGTGACGACACTGTCACAGATTGTTTTGGGATAAGATTTCTTATCGAAGGCGAAAATTAACAACCGCCCAGCGCATCGTGTTTCCTCTGAATTTTTAGAAAAAAAAATTATGTTGTCATAGTTTTTTCCTTGGAAGCTAATCGGCAACTAGATTTGTTGAAACCAGTATAATTTTTGATTACTGAAATGCAATTATTCAGTGTTGAAATATAAGAACAAAAAAAGTGGCAGATTTTCAAAGTCAAGTTCATTTGAGATCTTTTCATTCAACAAAGAAGAACGTCTCAATTACAGATCATATCATCAATGGTTAAGTCCGTACTTGTCGTAGGCGCTGGTGTTTTTGGATTGTCGACCGCTGTACATTTGGCAGAGAAAGGAGGATACTATGTCACAGTTATTGACCGTCATCCTGTTCCTTCTCAATGGTCAGCTGCTAATGATTTCAATAAAATAATAAGATGTGAATATGCTGACTTCATTTACACCAAAATGTCGGTTGAAGCAGTCAAGAGTTGGAGGTCTGATCCAATATATGAAGGTATCTATAATGAATGTGGTAGAATTTTGATTACTCCGGAATCCCACGAAGGTCGTAAAGAGTTCGAAAGAGTTTCGATTGAGAATTTAAGGAAAATTTCTGGTGAAGGTTTGAAAATTGAGTATTTGAAAGGAGGTGACGCTTTGAGGAACAAGTTTCCATTTTTGAAATACAACACTTTACAATCGTCTTCAGAATCAAAATGGAACCCAGAATCTGGTTTGGCTCATGCTGCTGACGCTTTAAAGGCCATGCATCAAAAGGCTAGTAAACTTGGTGTCAAGTTCATTTTCGGTACATCGGGATGGGCAAGAAAACTTGAAAAGCTTTCAGGAAAGGATTATGTTGTTACAGATGACGGCACAAAGCATACTGCTGATCAGATAGTCATATCTGCAGGTGCCGCTACTGGCTTTATCGTTGATTTGAAACAGCAACAATCTGCTACCGGTTTGTTCGTTACTCATGTCCTTTTGACACCTTCTGAATATGAGGAATACAAAAACATTCCAATAGTTTTCGATGCAGAGATGGGTTACTTTTTCCCTCCTGATCCTAAAACTCGTATGTTGAAAATTGCCTTACCTGGTTCTGGTGCCTCAAATTTAATGAAGGATCCACATGATTCATCAAAAAATTCTTCTTTACCAAGATATAAGAACGAGAACCCAAATGATACCATGCCATCATTAGCAGTGCAACAGGCTAAACAATTATTGGCGAAGTACGTACCAGAATTAGCGTATCATGAATTGCTCGGATCGAAGGCTTGCTGGATTGCTGATACTGCAGATTCGCATCTTATTGTGGAGACAATTCCGGGATCCAGTAAAGTATATGTTGCCACTGGAGATAGTGGACACGCCTTCAAGTATCTTCCTAACATTGGTAAATATATTGTTGCTAAATTAGAAGGAACATTGGCTAAAGAATATGCAGATCCTTGGAAATGGAGAGACAATATCGAGGAATTCAACCCTGAAGCTTGTAGCTGGAGGGTTGTCTCTGAATCTTTAGACTTTGCTAATGTAGATTGGGTGAGAGAAGACCAAAGAAGTCGTGTTATTAAATTATAGATAGTTATTTTTCAAAATAGATTTGGCCGCTAAAGGCTCGACAATACAGCTCATGTATCTTTTATCAAACTGTGTAACAAGTGTCTTTCGCAAGAGGCTTCTTCGATGTCCCACTTCGTTTCCATTGAATAGGGTCATATTAAAACGACCAGAATTTTGGGCGGAAAATACTCCAAAAACAATCTTATCGGTATATTCTCTTAAAGCCTTATCTAACAAGCCTCGAGGTAGAAGAAGTCTTCAACCTCATTGTAGCAGGTGTTGATGAGGAACGGCGAAGGAGATGCAACTTAAACGATGAGCTTTGTATTGGTTCCCCAAATTGTCTTGACTGTCGTGACAGTTTATCATGCAAACTTTTATAGATTAGAAACAATCGACAAAAAAAATGGAAGAAAAATTATTCAAAAGTTATCTAAAGCTACTGGATCCGCCGAAAAATGTGGAAGTTAAGCGATCTAATCACAGACCAGTCATCTTCACTATATATCCTTCGTTCGTTTCTTTCGATTGAGAATTATACATAAGTTGAAGAGTCTACATAAAGCCTTACTCTTTCCTTCTTTGGATAAGACACACTGAGAAACTGAATTGAAAAACAAAAATACAGAGATGACAATCGAAAAAGGAATTAGAGTATCCATAGATCGTGGAGGTACATTCACAGATGTTATGGCCATGATCCCAGGACAAGAAGACTATGTCTTCAAGTTGTTGTCAGTAGATCCGTCAAACTACCAAGATGCCAATATTGAGGGAATAAGAAGAGTTTTAGAAAAAGTTACTGCCACCAAGATTGATAGAGGAGTTCCATTAGACACCTCATGTATCGAGAGTATAAGACTTGGTACCACTGTTGCCACTAATGCTTTATTGGAAAGGAAAGGTGTTCGTTTCGCTTTGTTGATTACAGAGGGATTCAAAGATCTTCTTCACGTCGGTGATCAATCTCGTCCTGACCTTTTTGATTTGAACATCAGAAAGCCAGAGCTGTTGTATGAAAAGGTTGTTGAAATTGAAGAGAGAGTTACACTTCCACTGTACTCTGAAGATGCAAAGGGGTATACTGTCGCAGATTTGGTTAACGGTAAGGACTATGTGTTGGGTGCCACGAAAGAGGTAGTTCAAATATTGAAACCTCTTAACAAGGAAAAAACTAGAAATCAGTTAATTCAACTCAAGGAAGAAGGTATCGATTCTGTTGCTATTCGTCTTGTTCACGGTTACAACTATAAGGAACATGAAAAGCAGATTGGCGATTTAGCCAAAGATTTGGGCTTCAAAAATGTTTCTTTATCTCATGAGTTATTATCGATGATTAAGGTGGTCAACAGAGGTCATTCTACTTGTATTGATGCTTATTTGACTCCAATTGTCAAGGACTATATAGACACGCTTCTTTCCGGTTTCAAGGAAGGGTTCGAGAAATATACAAGAGTTGAGTTTATGATGTCAGATGGTGGGTTATGTCGTTATGACAAATTCACTGGATTGAAGGCATTGTTATCTGGACCAGCTGGTGGTGTGGTTGGACAGGCTCAAACTTGTTATGATCCTGTTGAAGGTACTCATACTATTGGTTTTGATATGGGTGGTACTTCAACTGATGTCTCAAGGTATGCAGGTGTTTATGATCACGTATTTCAAACTACCACTGCCGGAATCAAAATTGCTGCTCCACAATTGGATATCAATACAGTTGCTGCTGGTGGAGGATCCATTTTGAGTTACAAAAACGGTATATACAATGTTGGACCAGAATCTGCTTCTGCTCATCCAGGTCCTGCTTGTTATAGAAAAGGTGGACCATTGACTGTAACAGATGCCAATTTGATGTGTGGTAGAATTTTACCCCAATTTTTCCCTAAGATTTTTGGCCCAAATGAAGACCAGCCATTAGATGAGCAAATTGTCTTTGAGAAGTTCCAAGTCTTGGCTGATGAAATAAATCAAGACCATCCTGGCTCCAAGCCAAAGACTCCTTTTGAAGTTGCGTTGGGTTTCTTGAATGTCGCTAATGTCGCCATGGCAAAACCCATCAGACAGTTGACAGAAAACAAAGGGTTTGATGTCACAAAGCACAATTTGGCATCCTTCGGGGGTGCCGGTGGTCAGCATGCGAACGCATTGGCAAAGGTGTTGAAAATGGACAGAGTCATTATACATAAGTACTCTTCTATTTTGTCTGCATATGGTATTGCGTTGGCGGATGTTGTCCATGAGGCACAAGAACCGACCTCTACCTTATACTCATCAGAAGCTGAACGAGGGCTTTTGAAGTTGTGTGACAATTTGAAAGATAAGGTGAGTAAGGAGTTAGAAGAGCAAGGAGTTACGTCAGATCTTGTTGAGTACCAGGTGTTCTTTAATATGGGTTACAAAGGTTCAGACTCCAAGTTGATGATTTTGCAAGAAACTGCTGAGGATTTCAACTTTTTGGATAAATTCTACAATACTCATCAAAGAGAATTTTCGTTCAATGATAAATCGAGGGAAGTCTTTGTCAGTGATATCAGAGTGAGAGGTAGTGGTAACATCAACAAGATCACTGAAAGATCCCCGTTCACAGATTTGGAAGAAATTGAAAAGCATGAGGTGGCAGCCGGAATTGAAAAACTTACCTACCCAATATACTTTGAAAATGGATTTGAAGATTCAAAGATCTACTTTTTGGATGATTTGAAAGCTGGAAGTGTTGTCAACGGTCCATCATTGATATTGGATGATACTCAAACGATTTTAGTCGAACCTCATTCTAAACTCACGGTCTTGCCAAGACATGTTATCATTGATTTGGAAGGTGCTATATCCAAGGAAATTTCTCTTACTCAAGTTGACCCAGTTCAATTATCGATATTCTCTCACAGATTCATGTCCATTGCCGAATCAATGTGCACCACTTTACAAAAAATATCTGTTAGTGCTAACATCAAAGAGAGAATGGATTTCAGTTGTGCTTTATTCGATGATGAAGGTAATTTGGTTGCTAATGCTCCTGCTGTTCCTGTTCATTTATCCTCAATGTCATTTGCCGTCAAGTATCAGATCAAATATTGGGGTAAGAATGTTAAGGAAGGTGACATCTTGGCTACAAATCATCCAAAAGCGATGGGTACTCATTTGCCTGATATCACATTGATTTCACCAGTCTTCATTGATGGTAAGATTACCTTTTATGTTGCTTCTAGAGCACATCACGCAGAAATCGGAGGTACTGTTTCAGGTAGTATGGATGCCAATGCCACTTCGCTCGACCAAGAAGGTGCCAAGTTCATTGCTTGGAAAGTGGTTGAAAATGGAGTTTTCGATTATGCTGGTGTCGACAAGTATTTTATCAAAGAGCCTCAACAATTTGAAGGGTCTTCACCATCTAGAAAAGTCTCTGATAATATTGCAGATTTGAAAGCACAAATTGCCTCAAATCAAAAGGGAATCAATTTGTTAGGTGATGTTTTTGATGAGTACGGAACTGATATTGTTCTCTTTTACATGAAGGCCATTAAAGACACTTCCGAGAACGCTGTCAGAAAGTTCCTTAAGAAAATTGCCAGGGAAAACAAACACAGGTTACCCTTACATGCGGTTGATCAAATGGACGATGGTGCAAGAATTGAGATTACGATTCATATCAACGAAGAAGATGGGTCGGCTGTATTTGATTTCACAGGGACTGCAGAGGAAACATACAACTGTTTCAATGCTCCAAGGGCCATCACTCATGCTTGTATCACTTATTGTTTGAGGTGTCATATAACAGATGGTGACTTGCCTTTGAATGAAGGTGTCTTAGCTCCATTGAAAGTCATCATCCCTGAAGGTACTGTGTTGAACCCAAGTGATACTGCTGCAGTATCAGGTGGTAACGGTATCACTTCCCAAAAGATTACTGATACAATATTGAAAGCTTTTGGAACAGTTGCCGCTTCTTACGGTTGTATGAACTGTATCAGTTTCGGCCAAGGTGGTATAGATAAACATACAGGTGAAATGATCCCTGGATTCGGATTTTGTGAGACCATTGGTGGTGGTTCTGGAGCTGGAAAGGGGTTTCATGGTTTCAGTGGTACTCAATGTCACATGACAAACACATTGATGACAGATCCAGAAGTGTTAGAGCAAAGATATCCAGCGGTCTTGAAACAATTTTCTATTAGAAAGGGGTCAGGTGGTAAGGGAAAATGGAATGGAGGAGATGGATTGATTAGAGAATTGCAATTCACATCTCCTGTTCACGCTTCTGTATTGACACAAAGAAGCACAGTTTCACCTTATGGTATCCAAGGAGGTGGTGATGGTGCTCGCGGTGAAAACAGATTGGGAAGAATGGGAAAAGATGGTAATATTTACTGGAAACATTTAGGACCAACTGCAGAGTTAGAGTTGAACGTTGGTGATATCTTAAAAATCAGTACAGCCGGTGGTGGAGCATATGGAGACGTTAGCTATCAGCACGAAGAGACTGCTGTGAAAAAATCAACTTTTGTTCATGTTGCTGGTGGAAGTGCCGCACAGTTCAAAGAATCAATGGATTCTTCTCAGTAATTCAGCTTATAGACAATAACAATAATAATAATAATAAACTAATATTTGTTTTGATTTTCAACAACACCGATAAAGCTTTATTGAAATCTTATCTGAGACTTGGATTCATCGATTTATATAAATCATTTAGAGGTGAATTATCAACCATTTATCTCTTATCGGCGGCAAACGATAAAAGAAAAATTAAAAGCGTAAACATGAAAAAAAGTAGCCCGAAACCCTCAACCACTGATATCAAACACACACGGCATAGTAATGAGTTGTCAATGTTGTAATAGACCTCAGTATGATTATGCTGGTGATCTCAGCCGAGAGCTGTCTGCGCCATTCACTGTTCATACCAGTAGTCTTTTTGACCCATTGAGCAAGACGTACAAAAATAACGTTTCAATAACGATCGATCCATCAACGGGGCTAATCACGAAGCTATATGAAAGAAATGAGCCATTGAAGGATGTCAAGCTCCCGAATTTGGATTTAAGAGGTAAATTCGTGCTACCAGGTTTGGTCGATGCCCACACTCATATTTTTTTGCATTCGTACACCGAGAGATCTGCAACTGAACAAATGAGAGATGAATCATATGCAGAACGCATTTTAAGGTCATCGAATCATTGTCGTAAACTGTTACTAGCTGGGTATACGACATATCGTGACCTTGGATCCGAAGCCTTACAGGATGCAGATGCCAACGTACGTGATGCTATCAATAGGGGTATCATTCCGGGCCCAAGATTGTATGTCGCTACAGAACTGTTGGCTTCCACTCTGTCCTATGAGCTAAGAACAGAAAATTCTCTAGGAGGTTTGAAATTACCAAGAGCAAGTGAGCCGTGTGATGGTATTGATGAGATTAGAAAGCTGGTGAGGAAGAGAATAGCAGCAGGTGCTGATATCATCAAGTTCTATGCTGATTACCGAAAGAGAATAATGAGGTTCCCACCACTGGTTCAGCATCCTTACCAGGGCTCAGTGAGATTTCCCCCAATGAATCCTAACCCGGCAGTTGTTCTTTTTGCACAGGAGGAAATGAACGCGATTGTGGAAGAAGCAAGAAGAAATCAGTGTATAGTAGCAGCTCACTGTGGTGAGAATGAAAGTGTCAGGATGGCAGCAATTGCAGGAGTATTAACGATAGAGCATGGTTACAATGCTGATGATAAAACTCTTGAAATAATAAAAGAACATGATTGTATATTTGTTCCAACTTTGGCCGTCTGTGAACTGCTCCAACCTGCCAACTTGCCCAAGATATTGAAACAGGTGGAAAAAGCTTATGAGTTGGGTATAAGATTGGCATGTGGTGGTGATACTGGAGCGTTTTCGCATGGGGATAATATCAGAGAGCTGGAATTGATGGTCGAAGCTGGTGTTCCAACAGCGGAAGTTTTGAAAGCTTTGACTTATAGAGGTTGGGAATCATGTGGTGGTGATCTCATTGGTCGTAGATTTGGTTGGATAGCAGAAGGATGTGCTGGTGATTTAGTGGTTGTTGATAAAGATCCATTAGTTGATTTCTCTGTAATGAGACATATTGATATGGTGATGAAGGATGGGGAAACTTACAAGATGGACGGTACACCCGTTTATGAGAAATTCATTTAGATACTTAAAATTGTTCAATTTAATTCATTCATTCATTCATTTATTTACTTATTTAATTGCTTACTCATAATCATCGTATTCATCATCCTCATCATCATCTAGGGAAATTAGCAAGTCAAATTTCAAGCGAAATATCTCAAATAACTCTAACGTCAATTTCTGTAACTGTTTAACCTCAGAGGTTGGTGTTGTATCGTAAAAAAGGTTTCTTTGATACTCTTTTAAAATTCTCAAAAAATTCTTATCGTATAATTTGATGATTCCTTCCTTCTCTTCTTCGATCAACTCTATTGGTAAATTTTTCAACATTACGTTCAACATCTTGATAAACTCAATATATAATGATATTCTAGTATTAAGCAAGTTGAAACTCATGAGTAATATCTGTATCAAATTCATCCACTGCTCACCGGAACTATAATTATTCAATACGATCAACGTGATAAAGCAAACTTGAAACTCTCCTAAGAAAGAAGTTTCGTCGATCTTGGTTCTTAGCAAAGTATCCAAATACCATGACTTGTCCATTGAATCCTCGGTGATCTGCAGTGGTGTAGCATTTGGTCTTTGAGTCTTTTTGAATTCAATCACTGTGAAGTTCAATTCCTTATATTTTTCAGATTGTAATGCTTTCAAAAGAGGCTCATTGTCAACCTGGGATAATCCCTTTCCTTGCTCTATCAACTTTCTAGACATGGATTCCCGAATGGAAGACAGTAACTTGTCATTCTCTTGTTTTGAAGAATCTAAAGTTGATATAGCACTACTTATGTTTTGATCGCCATTGTTTGGAAATATTTTATTAATCAAGGCCATTGTCACTTTTGATGTTAGCATGTCCCAGTCCCTGTTCAAAAAATTCGACTGTTGTGAAAGAGCTTCATAGTTTATCATGAATTGGTAGTCACTCGGTAACTCTCCCATCCATTTAGAGACACTTAGTGAGTGTAAGTCAACTTCTTGCACTTCTTCAATTTTCCTCTTCTTCTTATCACAATTGTGGTGAACCAATTTGGCATTAGCGTTCACGGTGAACACTTCAAACTCTTCAAATTCATCGTCCCATCTCATGAAATATACGTGGTTTTCCAATAATTCAATGAAAAACCCGAATCGTATTCCCAAGCTCAAATTGTTATAATGGAAAAAATGGGTTCCCGCATTTATCAATTTGATTCCTTTGAAATTCTCCAGAGATGTGTCAAAGTTGAAGAAGTTGAAGTCAATACCTATGGAAAACTTCTGAAGAATGGTTGGAGTCGGTAAATCGACAAAGTATATCGTTGACTTTGGTGGTATTGACATTATATCACTATCTCTGCAAAAACAGAAGTAATAGTGTTCTTCAACACTTAAATTTTTTTTTCTTTTAAGCTTTTCAACTTGACCATTAAAGCTAGAGTTTTAGAACTACGAGACCAAGTATTGTATAGTAAAGTGAAATGGCCAGTAAAGCAATATCCTCAACATTACCGAAAAGAGTTGGTATTCAGCCTTACTGGAATCCAGCCTTATTTCAGAATTTCACACCCTCGGCCAATGAAAGATAATTCCTCGGACATAGTCGTCGGTTCAGGCCTATTTGGTTTACATTGAAGAAAAAAATTTTGACTCTTGAGATAACGACAATTAGACTACCTAAACTAAAACCTATTTAAATGAAGGAACCAAGTCAGAGAAATATCATCAAAAGCTTTTATCCCCTCTCACAAAGATAAAAGTTGATAAATATGACCTTTCCAGGTCCAACATTAAAATAAAATATACAATCTGTGGTGAAAAATAGTCAGAAAACCTCAAAAATGTGGGGGGTTTTTTTTTTTTAAGAATTATTTTTAATTGTTGTTCGTTGTTCGTTGTTCCTCTTGTTGAATGAGAATCCCTCTCCCTCTTCCTTTTACTATATCCATTTCATTAAGCTTTTTTTCCAGTGGATCTAAATCTAACATAAGTTGTTGAAACTATGTGATTATTATTAAAAAATTAAATTGAATTAAGACCAATCTCAAGTACTGCTTGAATAAGATTGATGCAGTTTGACATTATTATAATTATGATTATAATAATAACATAGCAGCACCAACAAAAGCAGCAGAACCTAATGTGTATCCAAAGTTGGAACCGACCAATTGAGCACCACCGTTTGATGACAGTGATGATGAAACAGTAGCGTTTGAAGCATTTGAAGCATTTGAAGCATTTGCAACAGCTCTAACGAAAACTGCATCCTCTGTTGGAGCAGCACTCTTTTGTACATAAGCAGTACTGGTACTAGCACGTTTGGTCTTATCAAATCTACCATACTTGTGAGTACCAGTAGAAGAAGAACTTGATGATTTCTTGGTCTTATCAAATCTACCATACTTGTGAGTACCAGTAGAAGAAGAACTTGATGATTTCTTGGTCTTATCAAATCTTCCATACTTGTGGGTACCAGTGGAGGAAGAAGTTGAAGATGGCTTGGTCTTATCAAATCTACCATTTCTGTGAGTACCAGTGGATGAGGAAGTTGATGATGGCTTGGTCTTATTGAATCTTCCATACTTGTGAGTACCAGTAGAAGAAGCAGTTGAAGGCCTTTTTGTCTTGTTGAATCTACCATACTTGTGAGTCAAATGAGTGTCAGTACCGGTGACGGTGACTGTGGCAACATTATTCTCCCCAGCAGGCAGGGCCAAGACTGAAGCGGCTTCCAAAGCAATTAATCCAACGGCTAATGAAGTGACTTTCATTCTTTCTCTATCTCTAATTTCTTCAAAATAATACAAATAATAATATCTAACTTTCCGTTGTCTCGATTATCTTAACAATAACAGGCAAAGAAGGAACGATTGTGATATCACTTGATATAAAAGAAGAGCTAAAGAATAGGCTTGATTGGAATTTAAACAGCTATTAAAGAACAATGAACAGTAAAAGACAAGAAAACAAGAAGAAGAAGAGAAAAAAAAAAGAGCAGCAGGTTCCTTAATATTTCAAAGTTCCCAACTTTTTGTTCAACGCAGACCACAGAGAAAAATTCTTCTTCTGACTCTTTTGCACTTCCGCGCGCTCAAATTGAACAAACTGGGCCAAACAGTAAACAAAACAAATACCTCATACAGGGGCGGACCCCAGTTTCCGCATTTGGACGGCGGAATGCAACGGCCGAGGCCAGAATGGTAAACAAACAGGCCGAATGCGGTAATATCCCCATGGCTGGCCACCACCTCCACCTCCCGCATCCGGCTCCCCCATATTTTAGCACACGACTCTCTCTCCCTTATTGTTTGGGTTCCTATAGACGGTTTCTTCATACAGACGGACGGATATAGGGACAGACAGCCCTAGACGCTGCTCTGTTGTTGTTGTGGAGAAAGAGGAGTCAAAGACATCTTCAATGCCTTTTGACACTGCAGAACTTGAGTATTGTACGTATGAGAGTTAGATGACTTTAAACATTAATTTGTATTACTAAAAGACAGTTATAAAAAAGATGAGAAACCAATAAGACATAAATCAATGAACAACAATAACAATGAAAACCACAACAAAGATGAGAGAGGACTTAAAATGAGAGAAAATAGGGGGAAAACAAAAAAAGTAATGGTAAGGGGAAAAAAAACGTAAAAGATGGTTTGGTGCATAAAAGATAAGGAATATGGGATGTATGTATAAGATAAACCAAACAACAGAGACAAGAGACATCATAAAAAAGCGGATATGAACATAAGAGATGAGAGAACAAACAACCCAAAAAAAAAAAAAAGTAAGATAACATAAAAAATTCAAAGATTAAATAAAATGAGAATCAACAAAATCTATCCTATTGAAAAAAGACACAAAAAAAAGAAAAAAAAAAATCTTGGAAAGATGGTTAAAATGACTAGTTAAAGTTGAACGAGCCTTGATTGGTTTGATCAACACCAAATCCAAATGTTTCACCATTTTGATTAGGAGCCAAACCACCCATATCTTCCAAATCGTTTTCTTCTTCACTGAAATATTTCTCAACAATGTTGTAAGCCTTTTGATAAATTTTATCATTTTCATTACTTTGACAATTGTAAATTTTCTCCATTCCACCAGCTTCTTCAATATATAATGCGTTTTCATTAACTGGTGCTCCACGGGCTTCTTTATCCATTTCACCCATCTTTAAGATATTTTCCAAGGCATCCAAGGTTACTTCTATAATCTTGGTATCTGCAACATCCAACAAATCACATAATGGTTTAATACAACCTTGTTGAACCAAATAACGAATTTGATCTGGTCTTGATAATCCTCCACTTGATGCATTAGAAATTGCCCAACATGCTTCTTTCTTAGTCTTATAATCACCACGAGCTAATAATCTGATAACTGGTGGAATTAAATTACTATCAATAACAGCTTGAATCTGATCAGAATTTCCAGCGGTAATATTTGAAATGGTCCAACATGCTTCTTTTCTGATGGTTTCCTTTGGTGAAGATAACAATGGTAATAACAGCGGTAACACCCCTGAATTGATAACAATCTGTGTTTGTAAATCATTACCGGTAACTATATTACCAACCGCCCTTAAAGCAGGTGTTTGTACTAAAGTTGATGTATGGCCCAACAATTCAACCAATCTTTTTGGAATTCTAGCATCAACAACAGCTTGTATAGCTTCACTTGGTCCATCTGACAAATATGATATGGCCCAACAGGCATCGATCAAGGTTTCAACATCTACTGAATAAATCAATTTCAGTAATGTAGGTAAAGCAGCGCTAACAATATTCCAATCTGGTTGTGGAGTCTTACCTCTACATAAATTGGATAAAGTCCATGTAGCAGTTCTAATTAATGTTGTCTTGGTGGAAGTGAAAAGTGATAATACTGGAGCCATAGCATTGCAACTCAAAACATAATCTCTGTATGAAGTAGAATCACCAGCAACGTTACCTAAAGCCCAAATAGCTTGTTCTTTTACTTCCATCGAGCTTGAATAAAGTAAGTCAACAAATAATGGCACCGCTCCGGAATCAACAACAACTTTTGTCTGATCTGATGATCCTGAAGCAATATTAGTCAAAGCCCAAGCCAGCTCTAATTGTAAAATTTCAGGCTGCTCCTTCATAAGTGACACCAATATTGGTACAACACCACTTTGAATCACCAAATCAATTGGAGGGTTATGTTCTCTTGATAATACCTGTCTGAACTTGACAGTAGCAGCCAATTGAGAATCAAATTCGTTTGATTGGATTTGTTCCATCATTCTTGGTAATTCTTGTAATAATTGCTTGTAAAATGACGAATCATCATTGAAGTCGTTCTCTTCATCTGAGTCATCGTCGGCATTACCACTGACATGATCGATCAAATTACGACGTTTTGACAACGCCTTCTCATCTCTCTTTTGCTTTCTCAACTCAACTTGTTGAGTTTCTCTACGTCTTCTTAATTCATCTTGCAGAAATCTATTCTTATTCTTGTAGTTGGTTCTTCTGTATTCTGGAACAAATCTTTCAGTTGCATCTGAATCCATGGCTGATAAACAATCGATCGGGTAACTCTATTAAAACAAATCAATTCCTTGTTACTTGTTTGTTTTCACACTCGATGGCAATTTTCCTTTTCTTTACACACAAAAAAAAAAAAAAATTTTTTCCGTCTATTTTTTGGCTTTAGCTTTGGCTTCTTTTTCCTCTGTGTTTGTCTTAAGTTTGTTCAACAACAACTGCCTTTCAAACTGTAATAATCAAGCCATTCGGTGCTCTTGTAACAAACCTATACGACGACTTGCAAACGGCTAGTCAACTTTAGTAATAACATCACCGTCTTGTGTACGACAAAAACCTTGTGAGATACGTTCCTAGCACCAGGATGTGTGAATCGTAAACTGCTGTCTGTCTCAGCACATTTTGTCTCTATGTGTTTTGTTGTATGTGTAAATTTTTTTTCTTGACTCTTTGGATTTCGAAGAAGCGCCTGGTGTTTGGACAAACAGCATTACAGCACAAAGCATTGGGAGAACTCCTTTTGAATATAGACAAACCATAGAAATGCTCTGGACAAGACAATTGAAGTCCTTACAGGCAAATAATCCTTTACGGGCCCGGCTTTCTCTGTTCCATACCACACTGTCGCTGCTCAATGGTCAAAACTTACAATTAGGTATCACGCCCGATGAAGCTAATCGCGTTGGCCAAAACGAAGAGATTGTCAGATACCAAACAGCAGGGTTGGTTTTTGTGAATAGAAAACTTCCATCACAATTTAGAAAGGGTATCAACCCTGTTTACATCGGCCCTTATAGTAAGCAAATAAGTTTGGCTAAAAAAGTTTCCATGGGTTTTGGTGTGATTGGGATCTATGTCAGCAAAATTATGTACGATATTGACATCTTTGTACCTGAGATAAGTTACTTCACGTTACTTGTCACGTCTTTACCGTATCCAATAATTCAGTATTTGACATCTGCATATGTTGTTTCAATAACTAGAATTTACGATAAGACTCAACCTCAAACATTAGGAAACTTGGTCAAAGACGAATCATTCATTATCAGTAAATTGAATTTTACCGGTAGAGGGATTGTTGATCATCTTGTCAAGTTGGATAGTATAAGAATGGCTAAAGGGAAATTCGGATGGATCAATTGGGAATCTGCAGACCCTGATAATAAAATAATGAGATCATACTACGTTGAGGATAATACTGGCGGTATGAGAATGGACAGAATATGGGGGATCATAGAGAAGCTGAGCGGTATTGATCAGGGCAGATCATTCTTTGAGACATGATGCTTACTATCATTTACTTATTTACCAAGTTATCTATCTATTTATCTATTTATCTATTTATCTATTTATCTATTTATCTATTTATCTATTTATCTATTTATTTATTTATTCATTTTTCTATATTTCGTCAGTTTCCATCTGATTGAAAATAATCTATTTATCATTTTAATTCATCGTTGAAGGCAACAGTAAACATATTCAGCCTTCATACCCTGTTCATTATTAAACAAACTTCTCTACTGACACCCAGTCCTTACCATGACCGTTCTCAATAAGAAAACAGCCCTCGTTTTTTTTGCCGGTTTAAGGACTATGAAAGAGACGATTTTTCATCATGAAACTTAAACTAGTATTGTCACACTTGTATCTGCTTTAAACTCGTTATGAAGGTCGTATTACAAAAAGTGAAGCAAGCCTCTGTCACGGTTGATAACGAAATCATCTCACAAATCAAAAAAGGGTTGTTGTTACTTGTTGGAATTTCAACAGAAGATACAATCGAAGACGTTGAAAAGCTATCATCTAAGATTTTAAAACTAAGAGTTTTTGAAGATTTATCGAACCCGCCTGATACCAAGACAAAATGGGAGGGCAAACCTTGGAGCAAATCAGTAGTGGATATAAAAGCCGAGATATTATCTGTATCTCAATTCACTTTATACGGTACAGTTAAGAAAGGATCAAAACCTGATTTCCACAAGGCTCAAAAGGGTGAATTGGCTAAGGAGTTGTATGATTTATTCTTATCACAATTAAGGAAAGGATTGGGTGACGAACTGGTGAAAGATGGGCAATTTGGAGCTATGATGGATGTGAGTTTGATCAACGATGGGCCTGTCACGATAGTATGGGATACTAGGGAGAAAAACTGATACATACATGTACATTTAAATATTAAACTAATGTTACAAAAAAAAATAACCTATATAAATAAAGCTAGCTAAGAGTGAGCATTTTTTCTCCAAAATGGTGATAAGGACCTCACATGTGAGAATCCTCTGCTTCTAGTTGGTTTTAGTAATTCTTCTGTACCAGAAGTAGTTGGCGTCAAGTCGTTCGAGCGTTGAGGTGTAAGCAGTCTTGGAAATATCGAAGAGCGGGGTCTGCTTTTCCGCGTCAGTCTCTCTTCAGAGGGTGCTGAAGCGCGATCTTGTTGTTGTCGCAGCGGCTGTCCCACTGAATCAAAGTCAAACAAAAGGTTTTTATAATAGTTTTTGTCAATCTTGACGACCTCTTCGTAGTCATCTCCATCCTGATCTGACTCTGAACCCATGACTAGTGTATCTAAACTTTTTTCTTGTGAGCTCTTCGGGACCTTGACATATGTTTTGCAAGATTTCTTTCTTACCAGTGGCTTGTAATTTGGTCGAACAACAACAACGGGTACTTCGCTATACTGTAAACAATACTTGGACATTGATTTTGGGGAAATAATATTCATAAATCCCTTCTTAGGTACTCCACTTGTGCCCACAGTGAGAAGCGTTGGTTCATAATCTTTTATGGCTTGTAATATCTTTTTACTAACTTTTGCCGATACACAAATTTCCAATAATATCGATATCTTCTTATCTGATTTATTGAAACTCATAATCTTCTCCATTATCTTTTCATTTTCCAGTTGGTAATTGAGAGATGGGTTCAAGTCATCTTTGGCAATGACTTTCAAGCATACAATCGTATCTCCATCTGTCATCAACTCATCCACCACCCATTTCAAAGCTGTTTCACTGTATTCGTGTGCATCATAACCACACAAGAAGGTTCTTGAAATTCTTGTGTATTTGTAATCATTGTGTTTTGTTCTTAATATCATTTGCAAGTTATTAGCTTTCTTATTATTCGATGTGTCAAACAGTATTCTCCTTTCATAATTTGAATGGTTTGTGAAAGATTGAGGTTTGGGAGTGGAAGCACCTGATGGAGATTTAAGATTAGATCTGATGGGTGTCCCCGACTGTGATAATACTGGGGAAACAGTTGTACCAGACAACGTTGATGGAACTAGCTTAGATGGGCGCATAGGGGTTGGCTTTTTCAAAGCATCGTTCTCAAGACTCAAGGAGGAATTTGATTCCATTAATCGGTATTTATTCTTGAACTCTTCAGTTCTCATATTATTAGGGCTCAGACTAACAGATGATGTATCATTCTCCTGGTCATACAACATTGAATTGTAGTGAGTGTTCCTGCTAGTTTCATCTTCCAATATGAAACTAGGATCAATACCAATAAATTCATCGATACTCTGTGTATTGGTTTTATCTAAATCTCCGTCGTCCTTATCTTTTTCAGTTGAATCTGATGATGGTGATTCCGAGGGAGATATCTGACTTGCTAATTTCTCCCGTATATTACTAACAGGTGTTGGAGAGTCTGAAAGTGTTAGAGACTCCATCTCTGCAGCTATTTGATTTTACTAGATGTTGGCACCTCGTTCGATACATCGCAGTAAGACGATTAGAAAGCTTTGACTCAGAGAAAAAAAAAAACGACCCAAATAATTGTGCGAGTGTACACGTACTTTTTATCGTTCTGTTGTTTTTCTTATACCCCCGAAAATATAAACCAAACAACTTGCTAAATCAAACAATAGCTTACGAGGTTTATATACATCAACTACAGATAAAACAGTATTCAAGTAATGACAAAACTTTCTTTAAAAAATTCTAATATAAAAATAATTCCATGTTTTGTAACATTAGAATTATAGTCTTTCAATTATATGTAAATGGTTGGTCATGCAGATGGTATGGAGCAAAGAATTTAAAAAAATGGATAGGAGTTGATAGAAAATGACATTGGTGTTTGTGATAAAGTGGATAATAAAAATAGCTCCTGAAAGTATCGAAATGGATACGCCAACGATAATGATCTTCGAAACTGAAGATGTTTGGAGCTTGAAAATTGAATGAAGAACTCAGACCATGAAGTTTGATCTAACGAATGGATTTGGGAAGAAAGTGTATAAACTGAAAAGCTAGTTGTCATAATAAGTGTGCCCATACCGGGTTTTGAAAACAAGGGGTATAGCGTCGACCAAGATAAACACTAAAGATATATGCGATGAACTGAATGAGTGGTAACAATGATAAATAAATTTCATAACGTCGTAAGCAGAATGCTGGGATGCAAAGAATCATTTTGACTTAACTGGTCTATCTTCTTCGATGAAAAAAGGCCATTTTTGATTATTGACAGCATCTAATGAAGAAATCTCTTCATTTTTGTCTAGTGTAAAACTGAAACCTGTTATAGTCAATGAATAATCAAATGTTATTTTACCACCGATGTCAACGATCCTATTCCTAACCTGTTGAATTCTTTCCAGTGGTGTGATACTCCCCGTTTCGAAAACCAAAATATATTTGTTCAGAGAGTATCCCAATAATGAGTCCAATATAGGTACTGCAAATGTCGATGAGATGAGCAAACTCAAAAGCAACCAAAAGTTTGTCGAGATTCTCATTTTATCACAAGGACTATTGTTGATTTCGAATGTATATCTAAAGCAGGGAATTGAGATTTAGGAAATGAATAATTTCCAAGAGTTATATATAAATTGAGTGTTGAAGAAATATTGTTTGTATACAAAACAAAGAAAAGAAATTACTCTCTCTTTTTTTCTTTTTAACTATTTTAAGTTCTCGATAATTTCGATAAAAGGAAAAAGAGTTAAAAAAGATCATCAGTTTCGTAAAAAAAGTGGTATTGTCGCATATCACCGTGCATGTGCATGAATAATAATCTTCAATAGGTTTGAAACTCAATTCCATAAAATGCAAAATCTTGTCATGTTAATTTTCAACTCCCCCAAGTAGAACTTGAGAGACTCCATTAGATCTGTTGACTCAACAGAGTCCTGAAAATGGAGAGTCTCATATTGTAACATAGGCCATGGGGGAAATATATCGAAACAAGGTTTTTATGTTTTCGGCATTTTGAGTTTAAAATTTTGATGCTGAAACGATGCACTCGCAAATCATATTGAAAATGTCAAAGTAAACCTCTTAACCGCTATTTGGAAAAAAAACCCATGTTCAAGTCTTTTATTGTCATTTTCATTTGTGGTATTTTTCCAAACGTGCTATGTTTCAGCTTTTAAACTCATATCAGAGAAGTGTATCGAAGATGTAAATAAGCTAAAAAGTGCACCAGAGCAAATAGTGTTCGCAAGCTGCTGGAACTTAAAGAGTGCTCGCGATGGAACGCACAAGAGCAAACTCAAAAACGCCCAAAGAAATGCAAAAAATAAACAAAAAATTCACAAAAAAAATGTGAAAGCGGAGGTTGATGTGATGATTTACAGTCATGAGCACGCATGGGGTATCGCAAGAGACAATCAATTTCAGCACATTCTCTTTATCTAGCAAGTTACACTCTTTAACCGCGCTGCACCCTTCAACTTATCGTTTGATGTCTTGAAGTGCTGAAATTATGTCACATTATCATTTGCAAAATGAAGGCGACAACTGAAGCAAATTTGTTTACTTGTTAGAATATAAACTAAAAGTTAAAAACTCTAGTTCTGGACCTCTTTTTTTCTGCCTTGGACATCGTTCAAATTTTCCCGAACAGTAAAAAAAGTGGCCATGCAAAAAATTGGCTGTGCGAAATAAAATCAAATAATGTAGATAATGCAGCCGTGAATATTATTCAGGCATGTAAAGACTCAATTCGACCTCTTTTGATCTCTCAATCAATCCTGGTTCAATCTTTGTTGACCTTACGACAACAACAACAACAACAATAGTTTCCGCTCTGACTGAAATCGCCTCAAATCGCCCCAAATCGCGGTGACCAATGTGGTTTTCTTTAAAAAATATTTTCTGCAAGAGAAGAAAATTGATATTTTTTTAGCCATTTTGGGCACCATTATCCCCGTTTGTTGATTATTCCGTTTAACTTGATGTAATATTTTATAATCATACAATAAGATAATTAACGTACTTAACGAACTGGTCCATTGAGCTCACGAGCATCGAGCTTTGCCTTGAGCGTGCTTCTTAGATCAAGCAACAGTAAAGAAACACGCTTCGCGTCAAACTGAAGAAGACATTCGTTCAACAACATTCACTTGCCACTGTCACATCATTATTCACCCAGAAATGCTACTCAAATACAGGCCATTTCGGGATCTCCAGCGAGAAATTAAGAACCGTTTGTTATCAAAATGTGGTTTCCCCAAAATTCAGCAGATTAAAGGTGCCCCCAAAGTTACCGTCCATTCATATCATAAGAATGGTAATGAACTTGTCTATTGGGTAATCAATACTAGTCCACTAAGAGTTTCAATATCATTTCCGTGACTCTAAGGTATTCTTTTTTGATATCAAAGAGAACTTACCGGGGTTCTCCCCTCTTCAATTTAGATTCAGCAACTAAGACAATTTTATGGACGATATTGATAAAGGTACGAGTCAAATTCACCGCTAAATACTTTTACTGAGTGTAAATTATGTTTAGTTGAACATGTTGAACTGAGGTTTTTAGTCGTAACTTTTTATAATCAAAAATCTCAGCCTTTTATGAGATCAAATTTGGCAATGAAGAATCCGTGACTGAACCAAATGAACCTTCCGATCTTACAAGAGGTAAGAGAGACGATATATGCTTTTATTGAAGTTGTTCAATATGCCAAAATTGTAACAAATTCAATTCTTACACTTTTTTACAACTCATATATGGTCAAGGCAGTCTCTGCAATCAAAGCGTCAAAGTTCCATTCTCAGTGGTGATGCAAAGATGAAGATGAAGGAACGTCAAAGAGAAAGAAAGTAAAGGATCCGGTTACTGTAACTGAAACTGAAGAGTTGAGAAAATCTAAAACATTTTATGGGCAACTAACTTTCAGTAATTCACCTAAGAAGAGTACTATATATTATAGTTTATTTGTTGTAGCACTCATAAGACGTGCTATTACCAATAGGGTTGAATGTCGACGATTTTTATCAACAATAAATGCAATTGCACAGTTTCTGCAGCCATGTACATTCTTAAAACATGGGAAAAAATCCAATTAAGGCTTACTGATCTCTCAAATAGGCCTGGTAAAAATATTTGAGCTTTACAACAACGTTGTTTTTTGTGATTGCAATCGCCTCAAATCGCGCTGACCAGGTAAAAAATAATTCTGCAAGTGAAGGCCATCTGATATTTTTTAGCCATTTTGGGCACAAGTAATCCATTTTTGTTCATGATTCCATAACGATTCAAAATAATATTTAAAAAATAATCAAAGATTTGCAGTGCTAACAAGAAAGCTGTTGTCTGGTTATGCATCATTTAAGGATAAAAGACGGTAAAATAATATTGTTTCATTCCAAAACAGAAAATATCACTAGCAAAATTTAAAAAATATATTTATCTGCAATACAAATTTGTAACGGATATTGGAGGTGATTTCTTTTCTTCTGATGAGTTCATGCACTTCTCTCATCTTTATTTTCAATTCTAAATGATTCTTAGTTATGCCGGTCAAATTGGCATTGCAAATATTTGAAACAATAACATCAGATGGTATGCATGTGAATCTCATTCTAGACTGACAAGGGTTTGCCTCAAAGTAGGATGCACGGGAGTATATACATGCAGTAAGTGCCTTGATGATAATTTTTTATGTACTCTGAGTTATAAATCATTCATTGCCTACGAAAATTATAAGGATTAAGTCCAACGGTATCATTGGAGGAGGAGTATCTATATTCTGAAGAAGATGTGGGAGCCATTAGCAAGTGAGAGAGAGTTGTTTGTATGATTTGTACTGTTAATTATCGGCTGTCTCCGGTTTTTCGAATCAAGGTCAAGTATGAGGGCAGCATCAGGGAGTGCAAAAATGAACATGGGTTAAATTTGACTTTGCATGCACGATCAAAAATGTGTGGTAAAAAAAGTTTTGAAAAAACGGCTGACTGCACGCAAGAGCATTTCAACAACATTTTGAGGATGAGTTCGATAAAGACTGTTGGTATAATAGGAGGTGGTCCTTCTGGTATAGCTGCATTATATGAGTTAACACATACTTTGGATGATGGCTCATCAATTGTTGGTCAAGACCATTTGAAATTCAAAGACCAATTGGCATTTGACAATGTTGTCTTGTTCGAGAGAAACTCAACGATAGGAGGAACCTGGGCTAGATCTGAGTGTGGGAAGCTTGAAAGAGAACCTAGCCTACCGGACTTAAGTGGCAATAATTATGACAAACCCCAGAACTGTTTCAAAAAGTTCAAGATCCCTGAGAAAATTGATACCCGCACATTTGCTGATCCTTTAATTGTTGAAAACCCAGACTTCAAGAGTGTGGAATATAAGAATCAGTGGAAAAGTACAGGTGTTTATGACGGTTTATTCACAAATATACCTTATAACTTCATGCGTTACTCGTTCACGGATGACATCCAACTCCCAAAGAGAATATTGAAAACTTTACAACCTTGGGAAGAAGTAAGTCAGTACCTCGAGTCTGTGGTAGTTGACAATGCATTGGATAGTAATATTAGGTATGACTCCGCGGTTGAGAAGATTTATAAAAGGGGTGATAAATGGGTAGTTGTTGTTAGGTTGGTGGAAGATTATACGGAGAAATGGTATCAACAAGAATTTGATGCATTAGTTATTGCAAACGGTAAATCGGTTCCTTATATTCCAATTTCTGAGAACTTAAGAGAATTTCAATTGAAATATCCGGATGTTGTACAACATTGCAAAAATATCTCCTCCCCACAAAATTTACAGAAAAAGAAAAAGCTTCTTTTTATAGGGTCTGGAATCTCAACCGTTGACTTGATTCAATATTGTTACCCAAGAGAGGATAATACTATATTCATCTCCAGAAGGTCTTCAAAAAACAATCTAGACTGGGTCAATTATGCCTCTTATTCTTCTGGAATAGTGGGTAAGCCTGAAGTCAAAAGATTTATCCCTGAAACTAACTCCATAGAATTTATTGACGGATCAGTAGAATCGGATTTCGACTCCATCATCTATGGCACAGGTTATCATAAGTACTTCCCATTTTTGGAAGATTTTGAGCTGGAAACTGGAGAGAACTACCATGATTTTTACAAACACGTTTTTTCCAAGAAGGATCCAACATTGACATTGGTTGGTACATTATATGCTGCATTTTTCTTCAATCGTGCCGAAGCCAGCTCTGCAGCAATTGCTGGTGTGTGGTCAGGGCTGAAAAAATTGCCATCAGCTGAAGTACAAAAGGAGTCTGTGGAACTTGACCAGTATGCCGTTTGGGAAATTAAGACAGATTTCATCGAAAGTTTGGTACACAACTATGCTCCAAAGGGAAGGAAAAGCCCATTCGACTCAAAGGTTAGAAAAGATCCTATAAGAGATTATGCTGAAGGGTTTAGGACAGTTGGACAAATCTTCACTGATTTGAAAGAAGGTAAGATTGCACATGATGAAGTTTTCAAAATTTTAGAATGATTTAGCCTTGGAAATGAATGAATACGTAATTAATATATATAAGATGAACTTCTGCTTGATTAATCATACTCCGCCTTTGTATTTTTCTTCCTATAAACCCTTGTAATCAAATTATCGTTAACACCACCATTTGAACTTACCATTCCTTCTTCAATTCTGGAGTTTTCTTCAGTGTAGCTACCTTTTAAGTACTTAATCGTGTTAATATAATCCCCCTCGAACCCAATCCAGGGACCATCCATCGGATCAATTAAGTAAGGATACACATAGTCTTGAAATTGCTCTCTTTCCTCTTCTATCGTACTTCTTCTCTTTTTCAATCTAGGAGAAATATTAGAATTGTTCTGTAATGGGGAATTTGAAGGAGAATCCATTGTTGTTTCGTTATCCCAACTTATAACCTGCTCAAAATCCTGCTGATTCTGAATCTTACCTTCCAATATCGATTGCAATGCAACGTATTTAAGCAAAGGTTCAAACCTTTTCTCAAATCCTATCATCACCATCATTGTTAATGGAAGTAAAGGAAATACCGATGCCGCTAATATATAAGACTGTTCCAAAGCCAACGTTCCAAGCATGGTTAATTGCAAGAAGATCAAACCTACACCAATCCGGCGAACTATTATTGGCCAACATTGCCCTGTTGAATGTCTTAAATGCACTGTTGAGTACATCAACTGGTATTTATACACGAAATATCCCAAGACAAAATAGATGAGGCCACTTGCGACAATCTTGGTGGATATGACTGAATAAATCAACGTGATTATGAAGATCAAGATATGTTGTGGTAAAATTAAACCAAAGTCAAAGATCGAAGGTTTGTAAATCAAATCTCTGTAGGTTCTTGGTGTTTGTCGACTCTTGTTGAAGAAATACTTCCACGCCAATAAAAGAAGCACATCTATCTGTATTAATTTGAAAGGAAACATTATTAATCCTTGCAACAAAATCAAATCCACATAAAATAAAGAAAGATTTTTAATTGAACTTGCAAGCAAATAAGCAATCTTTGTTGTGTCGGTGAGTAGCGCCCAATAGTTTGATAACGCTCCAAATAACGTGAACACCAAGAAAAAGTTGAAGAAAATGTAAATGAAGTTCTTTTTTATCACTGACAACTCTATGTCCCCTTTTGATATGAGTCCTTCAAACTGAGTTAAATAAGAGATCAAATATGGCAATAATACATTGATCAAAGTCAAAAGGTAAGTGGGTAAAAACCCAGTGATGATTGAACTTATCCATTTGTTCTCGATTAAATAATCGCCAAACTCAGGCCAAATCTTTTTAATTGTCTTGACATTTAGTAACCTGGCAATGTAAGAAATTGGAAAGATCAAAAGCATTGAAACAATCAAGATCAGGATTTGTATAACATTTTGTTTCACTATTTTCCTTTTAACAGAAATGACAAAGTTGCCCCAGTTTATATCGACTGGCGATGGAGCCACCAGGGTTATTAATTCCAGCACGTTGGATGAGAACACCAGTTGAGCACACATTTGAGCAGATGCAACACTATCCATAGTAACAAAAGCAACCCCTATTGACTTGAAATCCTTGGTCAGTCTGGATTCTTCAATCAGATCATCAACTTCGATGAGCCTGTATATGTCTTCCCTAAAATTTCTATCTCTTTGTGACTTCAATTTGCCGAAGAACGAGGTTGAACGGTCTTTCGACCTTGTGTGCAGCAAAGGCAATAGCGTGGTGCTTTCAGTGTCCTGCTCCCTCAACTGGTATGGCAATGTATCCCTATCAACCGAGTCTGGTAATTTTTTCAAGACTGCAGAAGGGTTCTCGTTGAAAATCTTAACATTCAAGCCGTACTCTTTCGAGTAAGCAAGTTCTAGTCGATCTAAAATTTGCTTTCTTTCTTCAAAAAGTTTACGCAATGGAGCATAGTCGAAAACTAGATTGACTTTAACAACTTTTCCGACGGTGATCTCTTCTATATGAGACTTGAGACTTTCCTCTGACATCAACCTTTTGGGTATATGGGAAACCCTTATTGTTCTGTCCGTGATCGAGTTTTGAGACCCGAGGTAATCTTGCCTAGTTTCAATAACTGTGACTGTTTCTTTGAAGGTAAAGTAAATCACCAATATGGTGAAAACATAGGTGAAGATGGCATAAACCCAAAGATAACTTTCATTCAATACATCATCCCCTTCATTTGCCTTCGGAGCAAAATATACTTCAGATATACCTCCCCAAGAAATCCCGTCTCTATCATATCTCCCGGTATAATAATATCTTAAAGGACTCAAAATAAATATAGCCAATAATGATATGGTCAGCAATGTCTTGATACATAGCTTGAAGAAATTCAAAAACACAAAGTTGTCCAATCCACTCTTCTCTAGAACTTCTTGATCCGTTATATTATGTAACTCTCTAATCCAACCAAAATATGAGGAGGTTAATGGCTTGATTTGATTCCTCCTTCTAAATGACCTTATTTCATAAACTTGAGGCAATCTGGATCTTAATATACAAAAGAACAAAAATACTAATGATCCTGTTATCGTGCAAATTACAACTTGGGCCTGAAATACCCTTTGTGTTTGAGCCCTTGGATCGAAACCCGTAATAGGGTCATCATTGTCATAATCAAAAATCATTTCATCACTGAGCTTCCTTTTCGACTCTGTTTGTCTTGTACGATTTAATCACCGAAAAGTTTAATATGATCTGTTTTTAAATACGTGAGAATTTGAAACAGAAAATGAAAGATGTAAACAAAAAATAAGCCCCCGTACGACTTCCCCATTGGGATATTTTTCTGGAATTGTCACAATAGAGAGAATGAGTCTTTGAGAGAAGTTCATTATAAAGCTGGATCTTCAGCTCAGTAATGCAATAACGAGCTAGCGCCGTGCATAGTTCAGTTTACGGAGAGTCAAAATAGTATTTAAAATTTGAAACTTGAAAAGCAAAAATTAGCTGTTCATTAAATCATCAATCATTTTCTTCCTTTTTCAACTTAGCTGCCGCCTTTTCTTCCTTACGCTTGTTCACCTTAGCCACATGCTTCAAGGTGAGTGGTAAGAAGGCGTTTGTAGCCACAATCCAGGCAACTAGTATTCCGAAACTTCTACCGATTTGTCCCTTGTAACCATCAAAGAAAATCACTTTGAACAACTCATAAGAATTATGAATTGGCAACGCATATCCATACCTAAAAAAGGTCGGACACAATGCAAGAGGTGAGAAAGTTGGAGCAATATTTGAGACCATCAAGAAAAGCAACCATAGCCCGATAAGTGGGGGGAAGTATGCGAAGCAAAGCAAAGCCATGTTTTCATTCAATCCTCCTAACGAAGCAATTGTCAAATAACCAGTAGCCCACATGACCAAGAACCCTGATTTTCCGAATGCGGCGGAATAGTTCAAGCCGAAGGAAGCATTTAATGTGGAATATGCTAGTGACAAAACAAAGTACGCCACTTGCGATGTAACGATACGGAAAACGATGTATTTAGCACCCTTCACCCTCGAAGCTACATATGCCTGAACTTTGATGGACAATAAAAACTGAAAGAATGCAAAAACAACGAGATATACCAAACCAAGTTGTAATGGTGCAAATATTACAGGATTTGTGATTGGCAGTATATCAATTTTATTGAAGGAAATGGGATCAGTGAGTGCTGTTAGTGAAACTGATGAAACCTGCAGAGATGTCAAGGAAGAAAGAATTTTTGGATACACTGATGATGAGGCCACTTTCAAAAACAGTGATTCGAAGACACCAACGAACGTTGTGACATAAGATGTCATCAGAATTGGGTCTCTTCCCGAGCCGTATATGGCGTCAATAAGTTTGGTTGTTCCAACAGCGGTAGCATTTTGATTTGTCAACATTTCGTACAAAGTCTGAGTGGCATTTTTCTGCACTAAAATGGCAGCCCAGTAGTTTCTGTGGTGTATTTGCCTATAAACTTCATCTTGAATGGTATTGTTATGTTTGTCAGCTAATTCTTGGAAGGTAGTATGATTGAAAACTTTCCAGCCTCCATATGCCTTTACCGCAGGCATATTGGCAACATAATCCACTGCTTCACCGATCAATGGAGGTAGTGAGTTATATTGTTGATCTTCCGTCACCACCAACATTTTCAAGTTCTTGTAACGAAGGTTTCTATGGTACATCGAACCCCAATATATAGATAAGACTATCATAAAACCCAACCCAAGAGCTACATGGTTCAATAAAAACCCTGATGCTGCTTTTATTCTGTCACGTTTGAAGTCGTCATCCCACAAGTGAAACTTCTTGATAGATTGAAAAGTGGAAGTTCTTCGGAGACTTTCCACGGCAGAGCTTTGTCTACGTCCTAGCTTTGGTTTTTCTTCTTCTTCTTCGTCTTCTTCTTCGTCAATAATATCTTCCAAATTTGGTCTCTCATCTAAGCCCACAGATAAATGTCTCCCACCAACCATATCTTGACCTGCATTCAAAAGATACAAGTTTATATTTTGGTCCATAGATAAATCTTCTCTCGCATCTTCCTGTTTGAAACCTGGCTGGAGATACTCTTCATCGTCCTGTATCTCCTCTTCTCTTGTCTTTCTCCTCTGTAATTTTTCATTATCGATAGCTTGTTCTGTTGTATAAGGGAGTGGTACCGCTGCATATGAGGCGCCATTATCAGACAGAGCACCATCTATTACAGATGATGACAAGGAGATGTTGTCTTCGTCGGACTCTTGTCCATTGAGGTCGTTTGAGCTCATGTTTTGTTATTGACGTAATATATTATCTTGTGGTCTGGAAATTTGTTTGTTTTTTTTAAAGTCATTCAACAGAACGAACTCATATTTATTGCACAAATTCTGTTGACTTTTATAAGCCTACCATCATCCCAATGAGCGCCAATAAGTCTGAAGGGGAACAGGGTGGAAGATCTAAAAGGTCTGAGACTTTGCAGAGTCTGGTAGATCCCTTGGATTCTTCCAATCCAACAAAGCTGGTATCGAACAATCTAGAAGCAGTCAAGTCTGCAGATAGTGGATTACAGCCAAAGTATAGCATGATTCAACAACACGACCAAGATAACACATCACATAACCCAGAGGAATTGAATGGTGTAGATGATAGTCCGTCCCAGTATACTTTGGACACAGATAGTGTGAACTCAAAGCAAGTGACAAATAATAATACCACTGGTAATAGTAATTACAATAATGGTAATAATCCCATAGCATTGACCAAAGAAACCCCGTCTGATATGGGTCCAATACGAAGAAGAAGCTCGATAGTAGCTCTGAAGGAAGCTGTGGTGGAATTTAACAAGAGAAAACCGATACTTATGGTTTTAGCTGTTTACTTTAAAATTTTTGTTGTTTTTTTAGCCGTACTATCAATATATTGGGGTTCATTTTACAGGAGATTTGACAGATATTCCAAGATGAAGTTTCTTGTATTGAATGAAGACAGCGAAATAGATGGGATACCTGCATATTTGGGTAGGACAGTGAATGAGACGCTTGCCAGCCAGTCTTATTATGGTGATTGGAAGATCTTTGGTGCCCTGGATTTTCAAAAAGTTGCTAATGAGCACAATAATACGTTGGAGCAAGAGTTTTACCGTCAAATACACCATCAAAACTATTGGGGTGGTTTTCGAGTCAAACCAAATGCAACTTTTGACTTATACGAAGCCATGATTAAAATGAACACAACTTTTGTAAATCAGTCAATGATTGATTGTGTCTATGAGTCCTCAAGAAGTTTATTGGGTATGACGGCATACGTTGAGCCAAACCTTAAGATTGTCCAAAGTGAAATAATAAAAGCTTCATCCGAGGGACTATTCCAAAAGTTGGTTTCCGGACATTTGACATCGCTGCAACGTCATAATTTACTTGTCGAAGCTTCACAGTTAATAACTTCTAAATCGTACGTTAATTCCATTGATTACAGACCCGTGACTTCATCGGCAGCTGTAGGACCATCATTAATGGGATTGGTTTATTGTCTTGTTTTATCGTTGCATCAGTTCAATTTTGCTGCAAGAATACATGCCAAATTGGTAGTCAAGTTGAAAACAAAAGATTTCATCATTTTTAGACTTTTGTCCTCACAGGCGACATTCTTATTGTTATCATTTCTTTACTGTTTGATGACATTGGCTTTCCAAATCCCTGTCACCACCACTTTTGGAAAATCTGGATTTTTAGTACTATGGTCAACGATTTTCTTATACTTTGCCGCTATCGGAGGCATTAATGAGAATGCAGCCACTTTTATATCTTCAAGAAATAGAGTATATATCGGTTTCTGGGTTGTTTTCCTCATTGTTATAAATGTTTCCGCTACATTTTATCCATTGCTGTTATGTCCAAAATTTTACAGATATGGTTATGCGTTACCAGTACCAGCGGCACATGAGATTATGAATGTTATATTTTTCAACACTTGGAAGGGAAATTTAGCGAGAAGTTATGGTATTTTAATCATTTGGGCTGTAATCACCAATATCGCCTTGCCTTATACTATGAAGAATGCTCAACAACATATCGCCAAAGTGGCACTGAAAAATGCTCTGAAAAAAAAATGATGAACTATATAAACTATTTGACGTTTACAAATATACTGCTTAATTTAAAGACGAAACTTTTTTTCAAATATGTCCAGAACTATACAAAATTTTCCAAATTGTCCACTGTATATATTCTTCAAGATTATATATAAAAAACACCTTCATAATTTACCATGATTTTTTTTTTCTCTTCCCCATGTCATTTCCGCCTCTATCTATTAATGACAATTTTATATAATTATTAGAAACTAACCAATTTAATCGTAAAACAAAAAAAAATTTAACACATTTGGAATTCTTTCAAGCTGAAAAACTCGAAGCATTAAATATCAAACAAAAAAATGAACTCCACCAAACCAAATTTAGCTTTTAATTTTTGTAAGAATGTGTGTATGTAGTGTTGTAAAAGAAATAACTCATTGCAAATCATCATTTTTTTTGAAAAGATCGTTAGAAAGGAATTGTTGTGGTGGTGCCAAGTTCCCATTGGAATTATTATTATTATTATTATTATTATTATTAGCATTAGTATTGTTATCATTGGTACTACCAGTATTGGTTCTGTATAAATTACTATTCAAATTCAAGTTGTTGATCTGATTAATCATCAAATCTGGTTGTTGTTGCTGTTGCATAAATTGAGGAGTCAACAGCGCGGTTGAATTTGTAGTTGATGACGTTGGTGTAGGTAATTGAGAATAATGTTGTTGCTGAATAGGTGTTGGAATCCCAGACGTGGCGTAATAATTGTTTTGTTGCAGTTGATAGCCGACTTGTTGATGTTGTGGTAACAGTTGGATCAAACTATTTTGGCTGCTATTATTTTGTGTAATAGCAGCGGGTTGCTGATGATGATGTAAACCGCCTTGACGGCTATTATTATTGTTGTTGTTACCATTGTTAGAACGAGGGGACCCACATTTCAAACAGCAAATATTTTTGGCGAAATTGTGATAAAGACATGAATCACACTTCCAATCACCAGCTCTAAATGGAACCGATGAAGCACTTCTATTGTTTTGTTGTTGTCCTGTATGGTTCATGTGATTTTGATGATTACCATTATTGTTGTGGTGATGATGATTGTTGTTGAAGTGATTGAAATCATGTTGATTATTGTGATGATGATGATTCAAGTTGTTATGACTATTGTGCTGGGAATGTTGACCTTGTGATTGGTTGAAATTATTAGCCAGAGGTAATCCATTCGACTTATTTGAATACATCGATTCTTGAATGGCAGCGGCGCTTGCTGCAGGAAATGAACATCTGAAACATGCGGTTCTTCTTTGAAAATTTGAAAAGCCACAAGAAGGACAAGTCCAGTCACCTGGTCTTGGTCTGTTTTTCGAAGATGGGAATGGAGTCAAAATTTCTTGTGACCTATCCAAAACCCTAACCGATGAAGGTTGTACTTCGACAACTCTATCATTCAATAATCTACCGTTCATTGATAACATATCGACAGCTTCATCGTGCGTAGCAAAAATAGCAAACCCATTCGCAGTTGGTTTAGACATGTTGTGGCTGTTGCTATTGTTGTGGAAATTATTACCTTGATGATTACTATGAATATGACTAGGTTCATTACTACTTTTCAAGGTCCAAAATGCTATTGGTCTTCCACCAAATTGAGTGAACCAACTTTCCAACTCACTTTGAGTAGTGTCAACTGGTAAATTGGACATGTACAAAATTTTGGATTTCTCTTGGAAAAATTGTTTCAAATCCAAGTGTGAATCATGTGGTTGTTTTAAAATCGATAATGTTGAAGGCAGTTTCTTGATCAACGATCTCAAAATATTGACCATAAGTTGAACTTCATCGCTTGCTCTCTTTGGGGAGTTGAGTTGGAATGGAGTTTGTAAGGCAGGTGTTGAAGGTTGGAAAGTGGATAAGTCAACGTTTAATTGTAACAATATCTGATTGACAGATACAGATGAAGATTGTATGAAATCAGGATGGACCGATTCTTGCCATTTCAAAAACTCTTTTTTCAAATCAAAATAACGTGAGAGTCCCAAATAAGGTGGAAGCATTATAGATCTCTCTCTTGATTCCTTTGGCAATTTCATTCTCAAATCCCAACTATTTAAAGTGAGAAATGAAAACTCCAAATTTTTCTTAATAACATACTCTTGTAAATAAAAATCCAACTTCAGAACCGCGTCTTTCAAAGTACCTGCATTTCTGACATTCTCCCAAGTTAATGTGGTCAGATTTGTACACAATGGCGTTATTGGAGTATTGATAGGTTTGATCAATATGGAATCTTTAAGAGTCTCTTCCAAAGTTGAAGCATCGATAAAACTCCACAGAATCTCGATTATCTCGGAAGAGTCTTTGGCAACATAGATGCCATTCTCATCTGCAGTGGTAGACACGTGGAGAGCAACGTAAACGTCGGACATGCTGTATCTTAAGTGGGTTCTAATGTCTGCTATTGAATGTATTATGTATGTATGGAAAGTTTGTCTGTGTCGCTCACAAAACTCGAGACAAAAAATTTTCTCTCCAAAGAACTTGTGGCCCCGTTGTGCACGACTTTCTCAACCGCTTTTTTACTAGTGGAAAAAGTGAACAAGTAGCAGAAACCCTGGGGATTAAAGGTTGGATATAGATATATTGCTACAAGTAAAATGGCCCTATCATCCAATGTGCCCATTCTCAAATACTCTGCGAGAGAGACGGACTCCTCAGTTATAGAATTGGTGGTTGACCATAGGAAGTCGTACTCAAATCATTCCAATATTGATTGGTCATATGAATATCATTTAGAAGAGATCAACTCGGAGTCACTACACAACATCCACAACAGTCCCCTTTATAAACGAGTCTTTTACCGCAATAGTAAATCTTTGGTGTTGGTCTTGATGGGGGTGATCATTGGTCCCGTTGCCATTGTCATTGATGTTTTTTCAAGATATTTAAATGATGTCAAGTATGGACTATGTGTGAAAGATGACACTTATAAATTTATGTCGAGGGTACAATGTGGCGAAAATGACTGGCAAAGTTGGTCAGATATGATATTCACATTCGTTAAAAACAAAGACTCATGGTTTCATTATTTGAACAATTATATCTTATACATTTTAATCTCAGTATTATTTGCATACATGACAACATTATTGGTGAAAAGACAACCTTTCACTAAATACAGTGGTATATCAGAATTGAAAATTATCCTTTCTGGTTACATCTTGAAGAACTTTTTGACTTTACAGATCTTGTTATCGAAATCAGCTGGATTGATTTTGATCATTGCCTCTGGTATTTGGGTAGGTAAAGAAGGACCAGTGGTTCATGTCGCTGCATGTATTGCTCATGCGATTATACAATTCTTCCCCACGATAAGGAACAATGAAGCTTTGAAGAGAGAAATGCTAACTGCGTCAACTGCAGCTGGAATTGGTGTAGCTTTCAATGCCCCAATTGGTGGTGTATTATTTTGTCTCGAACAGTTTAGAACTTACTTCCCCGTGGATAAATTAATGTGGAACTCCTTTGTTTGTGCTACTATATCTGTTATGATTTTGCAATCTTTGCATCCATTTGCGGAATTGATTTATGAACAATTATTCAAAGTGACGAATCACTCACAAAATTGGTTGAGTTACGAAATAATCCCATTTATGATATTGGGTATACTGGGAGGTTATTTAGGTTTATTGTTCAACAAGTTAAATTACAAATTTGCTGAGGTTAGAAGTGTTATAATTAACAAATCCGTGAGATCCAAGATTTTAGAAGTGGTGTCACTTAGTTTGATAACATCAATGATTTCATACCCTTTCGTTATCACAAGAATACCATTAAGCGAATTGATCTCGATCTTATTTGCAGATTGTAAAAACAGGGATGAATCGCATCAAAATGCTATATTGTCATCCTTATGTTATGAGACGGATAAATTTCCTTGGAAGGTGATATTTTTGTTGTTATTGGCTTCAATACAAGGTTTTGCACTTGCCGCATACAGTTATGGAACTTTTATTCCCGGGGGTGTGTTGATGCCCTCGTTGACAATTGGAGCCATCATTGGAAGATTATTGGGTACTTTAGTTGAATATTTCCAGTTTAAATTTCCAAATTCTGCACTTTTCCTGAGTTGTTCTTTAAATTCTTTCAATTGTATAACGCCAGGGTCTTATGCGGTAGTTGGAGCAGCTTCATTTTTGACCAGTGTTACCAAGATGAGTGTATCTGTTGTTGTCATATTATTTGAACTCACTGGTGCTTTAAATTATGTCATTCCAATTATGATCGGAGTGTTGTTGTCAAGATTTATTGCCGATTTATACAGTGATAAATCATGTTATGAATTATGGCTTCAATTACAAGACTACCCATATTTGAGACCTGGCTTGGATGAGGAATTGACCAAGCCATTTCTTTCGGTGGTGACGTGTGAAGATTTTTTGAGGCCATTTGATGAATTGGTTGTGATATATGATGAAGAGCTAAATTTTGCGCAATTGGACAATCTTGTCAAGAATTTCTCATTTGAAGGATTCCCAGTTTTGAAAAACAAGGTTCAAAAAAAGTTAATTGGTTGGTGCTCGAGACAAGAATTACTGTTACTATTGTTGGATTTTGAAGAATATACCGGTCCACTTTCATTTCAAAATGGTGGTGTTTTAAGCAGAATATTATCCAAGACAGATTACTCGATATTACCGGCAAATTTACCTATATTAACTGCATATGCCTTGTTCGACAAATTGTCACTAAAGCTTCTGGTGTTTTGTTTACCAGATAATGATTTAATCTTGAGAAGTTTGATGACTAAGAAAGATTTAATAAATATTATTGAGTTGGACAATGATGAATTGATGAATAAGAGAAATGTAAATGAACTTGTGTTCAATGAAGAAGAAGATGATTTATTGAACAGTAACAGTGGTGCTCAATTAGACGAGTTCATTATAGGCGATGAGGAGCTTGAATAGGACAATATAGAAACTTGATATCTTTATGTCAAAAAAGTGTTTTGGTTTAGAGCACCAAAAAATGTAACTATGCATATGCAAAAAAAAAATCCAACAGAATATATGTACTTCGTATTGGCAATCTTTGTTAATGACTTCTGACACAATTCATCCAGAGACTTAAGGTACTACTAATCATGGGGTTAGATTTTATAGGCCGATTCTCTATCGTCACAAAAAGTGTGAATATTTCAACTGTCTCTGTTACCCCCAAAACTAAATTATGCCAGGATACAACTTTTGAAGATAGCAAAAGCAGCTCGTGTTCTAAAGCTATTTACTACAGCATCAATGAAGAAAGCAACAAATCTTTACAGAGCAGCAATAAAAAAACCATTTTTAAATTATCACATAGTGCTGGGGGGAACATTCAAATTGAAGAAATAAAAAACCATGATGAGATCCCAATGGCATTACTCGATGAACTAAGCGGTTTATTTCCTTTTGAGTATCGTGCTCCCTCTTTTTTTCTCACCAATTACAATTCCTCAGACAACATGACATACTACTATCATTTAAAAAGAGACATTGAATCAACTTCAACTTTTTGGGAAGAAAAGCGACCTAAACCAGCTCCATTTGCTAGAGTTCGCTCAGTGGTAGTATACATTCCCAAGGACGAATATTTCGTCATCTATGGTGGTTATTCTCCTCTTGCAAGGACTCAAGATAAAATTAGCTATTATTTCTATCATGACATTTGGTATTATCACGTCAAATCTAATTCATGGGAGTCTGTGCTTCCTAGTGAAAAAGCCTCTGGTCTTCAAGGACTTGAATCACCTACTATAAGAGCATTTCATCACGCGAAGAGAGAAAAAATATTCTTGTTAGCACAACGAAGTTACCCAGTATTATTTGAATTTGATTATCATTCTGCTAAAATTCAAGAACTACGCATGCTCGAGGGCTTCAAAATAGGATCCAAATCTGTAAAAGGTGCCATTGACTATTCAAATGATACACTTGTATTGTGTACTGAACTGAAATCCGGGTCGTCACATCCGACTCCTCAAAAGCTTACTGTGATTTGCTTTGAAACGTATCACCGAGTTGAAGTCGATCTCAAGGGATGGTCTGATATATATAGAGAAATTCCATACAGTAATATTACCAGTTGGGACTTGCTTTTCATCAATGATTTTGGAAAGTTACTATTCATCCCCGCTAACGTTTGTCCGACTTTTGCTCCTTTTCTTGATTGGGATGCCTTCAAAGAGGAATTTATCAATCCAACTTTGGATAAAAGAAAAAATTTGTTCCGCAAAAGAGGTTATTGAATAATATCAGAAATCACATGGATGATTTGGAGACTCGATTGGCTTTCCCATCTCACACTTATGGGAAGAAACTCAAATACTGGTATTGAACAAATACTGATTGTTGTCAAAAAAAAATTTTAATGATAGAAAACTTGTAAACAATATTCAATACAATCACTCCTGAATTATCTGGATAGTTATGAGTTTTCTCTGAGCAAGCCTGATCATTACAAAAGAAACCTTATCCTTCTATTAATTGTGTATTATTACTTATGTTCATATTCCCATAGGGATACACTTGTCTGTATAACTATATATAATTTAATAATATTGATAACACTCGTTAAAGTTATACAATCAAGATATAAATGCTATAAAAATCTTATGAATCAAAGCAATGTTCTGAACCAAAGACCCTAGAATGTGAAGGCCATGTTAATTTTCCATTTAAACCTCATAATTTGTCTTTTTAACCACCAGAATTTTCCTTTTGGATTTCCGTTGGACTAAAGAATTTGAAATATTTTTTGATAAGAATTGGACAGATTATGACACCAATCATGAACAAATTGGATAACAGTAGTATACAGAACTTTTTCCATTTCATATATTTCTTACGAATAGCTGCTCGCTCTTCGCAGAACTTCCGAAATTTTAAATTAAAATCCAGGTGCAACTCTTTTATCCGGCTTATGATCTCTCTTTCAGGGGCGATTGCTGCTGTACGTAGAGCTTCCGCTGCGTAAAATTGAGCAACTACATCGTCTTTGTTTAACATATTCATAGTGTTATTCACAGCGTCCTCAACGTTTCTTCTAGAACCATCTGTTGAAAGTATTCGAAATGCTAAGAGATCGAAACCAATGACATTTGAGTATTGATCACTCATGAAGTATAAGAAATTGATTATACCAAAAGCGACCATCGTCGCGCCCATGCCGGCATAATATTTCATTCTCTCCTCGTCGGTTGTCGGGAGTGTAACCGAAAGAGTGCTCAAGATGAAAACTAAACATATTAAAACAATGTTTAAGAACATGACTGATTCGTTCGTTATAACTCTCTCCCATGTGTGGGGAGAAGTGATACCCATTGTTTATATTAATGGTCAAACTTTTTAAAACAGTATTCTATAACTGGTTTAACTGAGTTTTGAAAGTATATTACCTTTTACAATGGCGTCTAAATTTTATCTTTTGTTAAAAAATTGATCTACCCGCCGCTGCAAGTGACACAAAAACAGAACTTTTCATTTTGCGGCTTGACACAAAAAAAATGTCATATTGAAGTTTGTCACTGTGACTCGATTTATTGGTGTTTCCAACCTTGTTCAGTCTAGAAATTGTTAGTGTTGTTACTGGGTCTCACAGACACCTGTTTTTACGGCCGATGAAGGCTGTAGAGCACATATTTTCTTTATTCGCAACTAGACGGCTTTGTGCAATGAAGATTATATGAATACATTTTCACATGGAGCGCAGCCTGGACATTTGTCGCTAAAACAATTGCTATTCATTGATGATTAGATAGAGATGATATCGGATGAAGGATTCGTTGAAATAACGAATCTGTTTGATTGGATTAGTACGTATGATAAGTAGTGATGATCCGATACATTTATTTATTTCCTCAACTTCCACTTTTCGTTTTTGAGGAGAAGAAAAAAAACTCATTGTTTTTGTATATTTCTTAAATTGATTCTGGGTATTAGATATTTGTTCTGGTTGTTTTATCTTGAGTTACGCGTAGCATCCGACTACTCCCTGAGCCAGTTATTATAATACGTAAATCTAGAGTATTTCATTGAGAAACTGAAACATTTTAAGGAGTTATTAGTGAATTTTGTGTCTTTATAATTCAATAATTCATTTCAATCAACAACAAGGAATAATCATCACTTCACAAAGCATCAATGTCGAACCTTACATCTGAAGATATCCCAAGTATAATCCATGCCATAAGTGGATCCACTGGTGGCATTTTGTCAATGTTGCTCACTTACCCATTGATCACATTATCAACACATGCTCAAACAGAAAATAAAGACAAGAAGCCGGTAAAGGCAAAAGTATCAATGAAGGAGACTCTTCAAAAGATCCTTGATAAAGATGGTTTGAAAGGGTTGTACTCTGGTTTGGAAAGTGCGATCATTGGAATTGGATTGACCAATTTTGTATATTATTATTTTTACGAATTGACTAGAAAGATGATTTTGAGAAATCGAAAGGTGAATTTGTCAACGCTGCAATCAATGTTAATAGGTTGTATTGCTGGATGTATAACTGTGATATCAACGAACCCTATCTGGGTCGCTAATACAAGGCTGACAGTGGCTCATAATGAACACAAGAATATGAGTACTTTACAGATAATTTTAATGATCTTGAAGGAGAAAAACGGGTTGAAGCAATTATTCAATGGTGTGTTACCAGCATTAGTTTTAGTTGCCAATCCTATAATTCAATATTCATTTTTTGAACAATTTAAGAATTTTTTAGTTGCTAGAAATAGAAAAGTCAATCCAAGAGATGCCTTTGCCATCGGAGCAATTGGGAAATTATTGGCAACAGGATTAACTTATCCTTATATCACTTTAAAGCTGAGAATGCATTTGCACAAGGCTGAAGAGAAGAAATCAATGGTTCAATTGATGAAAACTATGTTTGAGAATGAAGGTATAAATGGGTTTTATAACGGTATATCTGTTAAATTGACACAATCAATATTGACTGCTGCGTTCTTGTTTTACTTCAAGGAGAAATTAGTCACGATCAATTACAAGAGTTATAAAATGTTGTTGAATGCAAAGAGGAGATGATAATAATAATAATTAAACAAAGTTTTTTTTCAAAGTTTCATAAACAAAGAAGATCAATGAACTTGACGGTATTGCACGAATAGCTGTAATTCCACATCCTGTGTAGAACCTTTTGATACCACCTTTTGAATAAATATCCTTTGCAATTTTCATATAGCTTTTTTCCTCGGTTGTTTGCATAACTGATTTGATGGTATCTATGGGGAAGAATGATACATTGTATGTGACACCAGATGCAGCACCTGATATTAATAATTCCAATGTTGTATTTTCCTTTCTAGGATGCATTTCTTTGAAAACCGAGGTTAAGTATTCATAAGTGCCAAACCAAAACATTGTACCACCTGTTTCTCTTATCAGTGTCATTGATTGTCCTCTCCAAAAATTTATCAAGCCGGCATTATCACGTTTATAAATGCTCTTGACCATTTTCGAAATAGTAGCATCCTTCTTCAATTTAGAATCTCCCAAATTGTCAATTTGCATCTGACATTTTATCAACTCTACAGGTGTCAAGACAAAACTGGTTATCATCCCACTTATCCCACCTGCCACTAATTTATGTCTCAATTGTGAATTATCACCATCATTATTATTAATATTATTACTACTTATACCGACCAGCTTTGATATGAAAATCTTTGCCAAATCATAAGTCCAAAACAAAGTGGCAAACTCCATAGCTGCCCCAACTAACGGAGACGCTATTCCTTTATAAAACCCGGAGAATATCCCCTCGTTACGATATGTCTTATAAATGCAATCCAAAGTACTATCAAATAATGGAACTGGTAACGATTGTGAGTATTGCATTCTCACCTTCATGGTATCGAAGGGGAATTCCACCACTTTCCCTAAGGCGCCAGATATGCATCCTAAGGATATCTCTCGTAGACTCTCGTGTACATAGGATGTAGATCTTATTGCGGAATCAGAGGACATAACAGTAAATGTGTCACTCACACTCACATACACACACAAACGGTGAATATTTTTTTTTTTTTTTTTTGGCACAGACAGCAGTACTATAATGTTTTTTCACTTCCACCGGCGTCGATGATCTATACTAAGCGCGGTGATATCTAAGACCCAACAATAGTGTTAAAAACAGTTACATTCTCAGCAAAGTTGTGGAAATTATTCCTGAAAGAGATCAGTACCCTATGGCGACGCTCAAGTAACCAATCAAGCCGTATGATAAACACTAAAAAGAATAGTTCAGCCCAGATTGAAAGATATTCCAATTTGTAAGCCCAAATTACTCTAAAGGGCTGAATTGATACAAAGTCCAACACAAGGACGGAAATTATATTTAGGAGTGCGCCCGTTATCAATACGACTCTTTCGGTCTTCCCTCGCTCGAGGGTTAGTTAGTGATGGCGTTTACACAGGCGCGCGGTGTAAATAACAGAATTTTCCACACAACGAAAAAAAAAAAATTCAAAATAAAAATTTTTTCTCAATTCTGTTTTCCATTTACTTTTATTGTAACTTCATAAAGGAATAGTCTGTCTATTATTTGACTTAAACGTGATTATCCAAATTTTATAAAACCAAAACGAAATGAGATACTTAGCTGCTTATTTATTATTAGTTGAAGGTGGTAACGCTGCCCCAACCAAGGACCAAATCACTTCATTATTATCATCAGTCGGTGTTGATGTTGAAGAATCAAGAATTTCAACTTTATTGTCTGAATTAGAAGGTAAATCAGTTGAAGAATTGATTGCTGAAGGTAACACCAAATTAGCTTCAGTCTCAGCTGGTGGTGCTTCTGCCTCTTCAGGTGCCGCTGCCTCTTCAGGTGCCGCTGCTGCTGAAGAAGAAGAAGCTGCTGAAGAATCTGCTGCTGAAGAATCAGATGCTGATATGGGTTTCGGTTTATTCGATTAAGTTAATCCAACATAATCTCATAAGCTAGCATTTCACTTCAAAAACAAAAAAAAAACCAATAATAAATAAACTAAAAAATTGGCTGAATAACAAAATGAAGATAGGGTTGAGAATTTAAAGGGTATTCATTTATTCATTTATTATATATATTTCTTCCCCATTGTAATAAACTTATTTGACGTTTTTTTAAAAGAAGCTATATATTACCAAGTTGTAAATGGTTATGCCAATTTTTGTATTACTTTTTCAACTAGTATCCTTGACTTGTTAATCTGTTCAATTATTTTAGTATTACTGCTGATCACCAAACTCTGTTGTATCAGTTTTGCATCCAATTTTGATATCAACAAGTTATTAAAGTTCTCGTATTTCTCCAATCTTCTGATCAAAATTTGATATTGTTTAAGATTTGATATTATCACATTTATCAAATCGTCATATTTTTGTAATACTTCATCCAAATTATCACCTGCCTCGTGTGTATCAATGGAAAGCATCAAATTGGATGAATTTGGTAACTCTTCAATTAACGAAAGTAACTCATCTTCCTTCTCAAATATGGTGAACTCATGAATACTCTTGTTTCTTTGAGGTAAGTCTTTTATCTTATAAGGTATCAACAATAAGTTCAAATTCAATAAATTTTTGAATTTCTTAATAGTTTGTTGTTTCAAAGCATTTAAAGTTTGTAACGATATCAAATGAATTGCCTGCTTGTTGTATATCCTTTTCAATTTCACTGTCCTTGTCTGATTCAATTTTAGCAACAACTTGTTTACCAGTTGAGGATCTAAATCATGTCGCCGTATCACTAGAGATAACTCCTTGTCCACCACTAAAGGTCGTACAATCTTTGAGCTCTGTGAATCTATCAAATACCTTATTTGGTTGTATGATTTATCTTCAGCCATTATCTGTAGTCAAGCACAAGCAGAAGATGTTTGTGTACAATATACTTGCTCTACTCTCTGTTTTGTTTTGTTTTGTTTTGTTTGGTTTTCAATTGTGTGTGTGTTTTTTGTGCTATATAATTTTACTCGCGTAGCATTATTTATTTACTATGGCGGGGCGGCACAGAGAGAGAGAGAGAGAAATAGCAAAAATATGAAAAAAATAAGAAAAATTTTAACTGATCTTGTATATATATATCCAGATCAGCTGAAAGATCACTTCATCACCTCTGCGTATATATATATATATATATATAGAAGACAATGAAATATATTGGCAACAGTATATGGTTCATATGCCCTGTTTTGCTAATAGCCACGGACATTGTGGCATCTGCAAGTTCCAAACCGAAGAACTTGATTGCATTGCATAAGCTTTCCAAAAAGCATCAAAAGGTGATCCGATGAATACATTCTATAAATCTGTCATATGGTGTCTTTTGTGTTTGAGATTCCATAGTTGTCATGTTTGGGTTGGTTTGAGAGAATACTCTAGGTAATTTTGATTGATTTGTTGTTCAGTGACTATTCGTATTTTGAAAGAAATGAGGCTCTTATATTTTTTTGCATTGGGTTGTCTTCTTGTCTTGATTTTTGAATTTGGTTTGGTTTGGTTTGGTTTGCATTGCTTCAGTTTTTTTTGCATTTTGGTTTTATTTCATAGCAGTTGTTTTCACAGTTACGATACCCACAATCTACTGTATGGTTTGAGTTTATCTATATTGCTGCGTACAGCATTCTAAATTATATAATTTTTTAATCCATAACTCATTCTTTCATCATATTAGCCAAAGTAAAAACACCAACATCTACATCGATTGTCTGCTCACTGAAGTAATATCAACCCGCTTCAAAAATTGTTTGTTGATACAGGTGGACAGTGGTGATATTAATGACTTTCAATAGATTTATTTCTTTAACTACTTTGTAACCTGATTATGTTTAAACAGATTGTGCATTGCAACTCTACTGCCTCGAATTCAATAAATACATATTTCAACCCCATCTGATACAATACAATCTTTCAAATGTAACCATAGGTACTCGACGTTATTGCTAACACGTTAAATTATTTCTTCATCACTCAATTTTCAGAATTTCAATCGTCAACAATTGACGTTTTAATTTGCACGTAGAAAGCTTCGCTAATATCTCTAGAACATAGACTATCGATAATTCGAACATGTGGTTATACTTCAAACGGTTTATTTATTGTTTGGTCATGCCAAATTAATCATAGTACAAGATAGGATGTTTATCATTGCTATTCTTGCTCTCTATCCGTATTCTTCTTAATCAGTTTTGCATAAAATGTACCCATAGTAGAAGGCTGGATCTTACAAATCAGACAAATCAAGCAAACAGCTAGAACATATCAAACGGATTTTGCTTTGCGATATTATCTGTATAGTTGCTACAATAATCATATATAACGTTCTCAATTTCCCCCAATGGTGACCTCGAATTAAGGTTGCGCATACACTTACAGTATACACACTAGTTAAATAATTGGAAAAATACATTGAAACATGGCTTTAAACGCAGGTGCTAACATAATTGAAAAGAACACTGAAGATGTTCCAATTGACTTCCATACTGTTTATAAATCAGCTGGAGGCAAGATGAAAGCCTTGGAATGGTTAGGGAATGAAAATGTTGAAGTCAAATTGGCTGATATTCCTGATATAACGGACCCAGGGGATGTTATTTGTAAAGTCACTGGTTCTACCGTATGTGGTAGTGACTTGCATTTATATCATAAGGAAATTATGGAGTTGAGATCGGGGGATATTTTAGGTCACGAATGGTGTGGTGTTGTTGACAAAGTTGGTCCTAATGTAAAGCATTTGAAGAAGGGAGATCGTGTTGTGGCAAGTTTTCAAATTGCTTGTGGACATTGCAAATTTTGCAAGCAAAAGATTACTTCGATGTGTGATAATTCTAATCCCTCAAAAGTTCAAAAGGAGTTTTATGGTGACTCGTTTGGAGGTATTTATGGTTATTCTCATTTCACAGGTGGTTATGCCGGTGGTCAAGCTGAATATGTCAGAGCCCCAAATCTGGACTTCAATTTGTTGAAGATTCCAGATTCAGTTCCTGATGAAAAGGCTTTGTACTTGTCAGATATTCTCCCAACATCGTACCATAGTGTTGAGCGTGCAGAAGTCAAAGAAGGATCAACTGTTGCTATTTGGGGGTTGGGTCCTATTGGGCTCTGTGCTGCTAAATGGTCTCAATTACGTGGTGCTTCCAAGATTTTGGTTATTGATAACCAAGAAGAGCGTTTGTTGAAGGCAACTGAATTGGGTTTTATCCCAATCAACTTTGACAAGGTTGACGTTACTGAAAAAATATTGGAAATTGTACCAGGAGGTGTTGATAGCAGTATTGATGCTGCTGCTTTCAGGTATGCAAAGAGCTTTTTGCATAAAGCTGAAAGAGCTGTTGGTTTGGAAACAGATACTTCGGAAACAATCAATGAAGCTATCAAGAGTACCCGTAAATTTGGTACAATTGCATTGATTGCCGACTATGTTGGTTTCGCAAACCATGTCTTGGTTGGTGGTTTAATGGAGAAGGGAATCACATTAAGAGGTTGTGGACAAGCTCCAGTGCAAAAATATTGGGAAGAATTGTTGCAAAAAATCGAAGTTGGTGAATTCGACCCTACTTTTATTTTATCTCACCGTTTCAAATTGGATGAATTCAAAGAATTGTATGAAGCTTTTGACAAGAAGAAGGGTGGTATCTTGAAGGTGTTTGTTGAAACAAAATTCTCCCAGCCACCTTATAAAGGCACTCCACCTTTGACTAGTGTTAAGGATTTATTATGAGTTGATGGCTTGAATATATATCTAATTTTATGATTATCTTATCGATCCGTTTTGTAATTCCTAAGAAGTAGTACATTTCCTCTTCGCAATCATCTCTGATTAATGGCAGGCAAATCTACCTTGCAATTTTGAACAAGTTCAAGTAGAGCTTAACACATCCTTTGGGGTTTTGTGATTTCATTTAACTAAAAAGGAAAAAACAGAAAAATGTAATTTTGAAAAGGTAAACAAAGAATAAAAGAGCATTAGACACATAACAAGAAATGGATAGAAGAGTGTCTCACAAGGCATCAACTCTCACGACAACGAAGAGAGGAAGGAAGAAGGACCACATCGAGCAATTCATCTCTTCTCCTCAGGTGCTTTTAAAGCCCGCTTTATCGCAACTACGTTATATGATATTGGTTGATGGATTGGGCGAATACCCTGATAGTACTACACATCCATACAGAATATACCTGTGGTCAATATTGTTAAGAACACCACCAATTGATACAGAAAGTTATTTGAAACTTATCAAACTTGGTAAATCCCTGTCGTATGACAAAATCATCAATGATACTTTCAGAACCTTGGCGACAGATAAAAATTTCCAATCAAAGATATCTGAAAGCTCTTTGATAAGGGTATTAACTGCGTATTCATGGTGTGCTAAGGATCCACTCTCACCTTATGTACAGGGGATGAATGTGTTGTTGTCGCCCATTTTATATTCGGCAAAGTCTGAACCTGAACTGTTCAGGGTATTTCACAGATTATTATACTTTGGGATACCTAGATACGTCACGCCAACTTTGAAAGGTGTACATACAGGTTTAACGTTATTGGATTCTTGTTTAGAGATAATTGATTATAAGTTATTCAAGTTTTTAAATTCAAAATATTTGAAATCGGAAATTTATGCCTTTGCAAGTGTCTTGACATTGTCATCTTGTACTCCGCCACTCACAGAAGTTTTGAAATTATGGGATTTTATGTTCTCTTACGGCTGCCATATGAACATCTTATTCATCATAGCTCAATTGATCTTGATTAGAAATCAATTGATGGAGAGTACGAAACCAATGAGTTTATTAAGAAGTTTCCCACCTTTGAATTCAAAAGAAATAATTAAACTAAGTGTAAGTTTCTTGACAAAATTACCAGATGAATTATACGATTTATTGATAAGGCATACATATGAAGACATCGATCATGATCTTGAATCATACTTGACGTCAGTTAAAAGATAGACAGTTTCACCACAATTGTAAGTTATAATCTTGCTCATTGAAAAAAGTAGCCAAAACAGTCCTTTCACCAAATTTATAACCACCCAATTTGTCCAATGCTAATTTTGAATTCTCCACTGAAGCAAATTTGACATACACTTTACCAACACCCGGTTCAGAATGAAGGATAGCCGCTTTATATATATCCACAGGTTTAGGAATAGATACTTCAAGCACTTCCCCGCATAAAGAACATTGATCGTGGAAATCCTTTTTGAGACCTTCGTATATTTTTTCACTTGAAAAATCCTTGAAATCAATACAGTTTAAAAATTGAACCACTTTCGATGGAGGATTTAAAGGAGTTATCTTACCAATGACAGCTTCTGGGAAATTGAAATAGTTTAATGGAACATCCTGTTTCAAAGGTGAATCACATACTTTAAAACAGTTCAATCTATTAGCTTCAAATTTATGACCATGTAATTTACGAACGTTCACAAGACTTAAAGTGGCGTCTGTAAAGCTTAAAAATGCAATTCCTGAGCTTTCTTGCGTTAATTGATTTTTTAATAATCTGAAACCTTTCAATTTGGATGTAGTTGCAAGTTGGACCATTTCAATTATCTCCTCTCTATTCTTACTCTTTGGTATATTGCTCAATGCAATTTTCTCACAATTTTCCTCCACATTTTCACTTATTTCTGTATTTTCTGTGTTTTCAATAGAATGAGAAACGGCGCCTTGAGCTATAAAACCACCTGGTCTTGTGATTTTCAATTTGACTCCAGTGTTTGGTAATAATTGGCCGTTCAATGAAACGGCAATTGTGGTAACAGCAGCATTTATAAGCTCTATAATCAATGTTTTGTCATGTAATCTGTGACTCGCGATAACATTATCCATTGAATGGTATTCATCTATGTCCAACGTAATGATAAAATTGTTGATATATCGTGTAACCTCTTCCGGTGCCACCTCACCAAAATCAACATTAGACACAAGAACAGTTTTTGATTTCCGTGCATCGATTAAATTTATTCTTGAAGATTCAATTAACATACGAGTAATATCATTCAGCCCTGAAGGGTACAGATCCATATTACCGTGTAGCAATGACAACAATTTATTGTAGTCGACATGTAACTTTCTTGTACCTGGTTTTTGAAACAATCCAATTAGTTTTGCTCTTTCTGCAGGTATCTTTTCAAATCCCTTGGCAGTAAGATCCCATTTAGATGGATTTGGTCTTTCAAGCTTGTCCAAAGATACAATTTTAGATAAATCCTCTTCTTTTGTTGGAGCTCTTGTATCCCTCTCACGAGGAGGAGCTCTGCTTGCGAAACTTCCTCTATTATCTGAACCTCCTCTTGACGGTCTCCCAGTGTCTCTTCCTCCTCTAAAAGAGCCCCTGTCGTCTCTTCCCCCTCTTGTTGGCGGTCCTCTGTCATCACGAGTCCCCCTAGGATGTTCAACCCTGTCGTAGCCTCTTGATGGTCCACTCCTGTCATCTCTGCCTCCTCTAAACAGCCCACCTCTGTCATCTCTACTTGTCCTTGGATATCCTCTGTCATCTTTAGGTGGCCCTCTGTCATCTCTTGATCCTCGTGATGGCATCCTCCCTATATCACCTCTACCTCCTCTCGAAGGTTCGTTCCTATCACGTCTCTCACCTCCTGGCACTCTACTTCTGTCATACCTGTCTCCTCCTGGAGCTCTACTCCTTTCGTCTCTGTCACCTCTTGGTGGACCTCCTCTGTCATCTCTCAGTCCCCTGTTCGAGTATGGCGAATCCCTACTAGACCTATATGGCTCACTTGGTCTTCTTGTCGGGTCTCTATCGCGATCATCAGTTCGTCTATAACTTTCTGATCCTCCTCCTCCTCCTCCTCTTGGTCCTTGTGGAGCTAACCCTCAACAGAGTAAATTGTTAGTATCAGTGTTTCATAAAGAAAGACGTATTGCCTGTCCAATCATAATAACCTGTACTTACTTCTATTCATTCTTGAATTGAGTCTGTCAATCTAGCGTATACAATTAGTGTCGAATGTTTATACCTGTTCACAGTTTAATTTGCCTCACATTTTCCTCTTGAAAAAAGCTCAACTTTAACACACACACATTTGTCGTGCGCAACAAGCCAAAACTCTTCTCGCTGAAAGGAAAAAAAAATTTTGAAAGAAATTGTAAAAACAGACCAGAGGATTTATATACTCGAACATCAGCAGTTTCTCCAATATCTTTCTAACATAGCAAAGGTTGAGACTAAGTTGGGCATTGATTGAAACCATATTACCGTCTCACCAAAGTTGTTGAAAATGTCCAATCATCTTAGTCAATTATTCAATTCTCCACTTCCGAGTGATTCTAAAGGAGAAACACCGACCACTGACAAGTTGAACCTTAAAAATGATTTACAAACCAAGAGGGCGACGAGGAGGACAGCTCAAAAGAGCTCAATAACACAGGCTTCTACCGCATCGACAAGTAATGGCAGATCCCAATTTTTTTCGAGCCAGTTTCAAAACTCCTCGAGTGGTGCCAGGGCTTCTCAACAACAGATCTCTAACGACTTTGTATCTTCTTCTTTGAAATTTAAAATTCCAAATTTCTCAAAACTTCCACCATTAGAGTTGGCAACTGAATTCATCAACGGGGTCAATAACAAGGACGACGAGACACCTTCGTTGAATGAAGCTTTCACCAAATACCTGATTGACAATTACAACTTCAAGCCTGTAACAGGATTGAAAAATTTCACGAGATTTGAAAAGACCTCAATCTTGAACATTCCTGATGAAGTGTTGAAAGAATATAGCAATACAAAGTGTGTTACTTCTATGGGGATATTTGCTGAGTTGAATAAAAGTTGGTTGACCGTCGACAATAAGTTGATATTATGGGATTACGAGGACATCAGTAATGTGAATTTTTCCAGTATAGATGAGATAAAACATACAATATTAGCTGTGAAGTTAGTCAAGCCAAAGAAGGGGATTTTTGTGGAAAATGTCAATTACTTGTTGCTAGTATCTACCCCAATGGATATATACATATGGGCAATTGAATATGATCCTAGCACAAAGAAAATGGATATTTTTAGCACTGGTATGACAGTATCAACTCAGGGTTTGATCGTCAACAATTTTATTACATTTGAAGGTACCAATGATATATTTTTCACCGGATTAGGTGATGGAATAAACATTTGGAAATTGAACTACTCCAACAAGCAAGATTGGTTTACTAATAAATGTTCCAAAGAGTGCCTTACGAGAAGTGGAATTTCGACCATCTTACCTGATTCTTTGTCTGGTGTTGGGTTTTTCCACAGTGGCACACTGTTACCTAATCCAAGTTCAATCAAACATGAATATATTGTCCAACTGGAAATGGATCAATCGAGAGGCATCCTATACACCTTATCGTCAAAGTCAACAGTCAGAGCTTATAAATTGAGAATTGATAAGCAGCATAACATATCAACCCCAACGGAGATCTCGAAATCACCTAATGATATGTTGAAGGATTTAAGTACCACCAATTTAAATCTTCAGTCATCATTGTTACAAAGAAAAATGTTCAAGATCTCTAAAATTTTCCCTGTTACTAAAACTGAAAGCAACAATTTGTACTTGGTAGTTGTATTGAACAATGGTACAAGAATATACTTAAATGGTGCTTCATATGCTGGTTATGGGTCTTCAACTCCAAGTCTTGCAAGATTGACCGCAAGCTTTGTCAAGTTTCCACCGCCAGACTTTTCATTCTATGAAAAAATAGAGAAGAGAGCAGAGGAACAAAAGCGTTTACAACAGGTGGCAGTTGCAACGCCCTTCAACTCCGTGTTGACCAAAGAACAATTACTGTTACAACAGCAGCAACAGCAATTGAATGCTGAATTATACACTCCAATAGAATTAAAAGCGGCTCAGGAAAATTCAACCTTGTTGAAAAATTTGAAAACTGCAAAGATCATTTCGCCTGGCATTTTCTTTGGTATATTCAAATCTGAAAAAGCTGGTGAAGATAAGCTTTTTGTATCAACGCCAGATTATGGAATTTTGAAAAAAGACAAGGCTTACGTCGAAGACTTTGAATTCTTAGACACTTTTGGAAACATCCATGACATCATTCCATTGGCTACTGAAACACCTAATAATTGCAATCTATTTGCCACTCAATATGTTACTGAACCATTGTCTGTTGCTATCATTACAAATTCAGGTATTCACATTTATAAATATAGAACCCCTGATTTGATATTGGAGGACTCTTTAGATGACTTTACCTTTAAAGATTTCTCAGGAAAATATGGCTCAGAAGAAGCATGTTCATCAGCATTATATTTGTCCTGCAAATATGGAAAGCCGGAGGCTTTCAAAAATAAAGCTACTCAATTGTTTATTCAAGGTGGTGTAAATGGAGATATCAATAAAAGTTTAACTTCTGTCTTGGATAATGTTGAGTTGAGTGATAGATTTTTTGCTTCAATCATGTTGGTTTCTAGATTGTTCAAGAAGTTTTGGAATAAAGAGGTTTTCTCATTAAACGGAAAAGTTGTAACATTTGAAAGAAATGGATTTGTCAATGAACCATTCATGTTGAAAAAAATTGAAGAATTGAAAGAACAACCTCTTGCAGGCCTTAATTTGAAAAAGCAAGATATAGAATACTTGTTGAGTTCTGTTTTGATCATTGGCGAATTTTTTGAGAAAAATTCTTCAAAGATTCCAGGATTATCATCACAAAATTTCAGCACTTTTGATTTGCAGAATGATCGTAACTTGGAAATCATATTACAAGCAGAGAGCATGTCATTCAAGTCTCTTTTACAATTTTTGGACAGCGTCAAGGAAGCCTTGTCCTTTTTGATTGTCTTGTTGGAGGAACTGGATCCAAAGAATGGTTTTAAGGAGATCTTTCAATATTTATCAATTCAATCACAATTAGATTTGAGTTGCTTAACATTACAAGAATTTTTAGCTCCAAAGCAGGAGTACATAAAGCAATTGATCAAGGAAATCTTGAGTGCAATTATCAATAAAAACATTTACAAGGGATCTTCTGTTGAGTTCATCACGTTGTCTTTGCAAGAAAGGTGTGGTACATTCTGTTCAAGTGATGACGTTATTATTTATAAAGCGATTGAAAATTTCAAGAAATCAAAGGAGTTGTACACCAAAGATTTCGAGCTTTCCAAAAAATACCTTTCCACTCTGATAAAGCTTTTCGAAAAATGTGATGAAAAGAACTTGAATTTTGAAATTGTTCAAAACTGTATCGACATAATGGTGGAAATGAAAGCTTATGGTGATGCAATTGAATTTTTGTTGAACTTGTCTAACAAGGAGAACCATAAAGTCAAATCATCTTTTTACAATGATCAAACTCAACTCATCACGAAGGAGGAAACAATGAATAGAAAGTTGAAATTTTATGATTTGATTTTCAAGTTATTGATAAACATTGATTCAAAAGCCATCCAAAGTTTACAAGAAAGATCCAATCAAGTCACTGAATTTACTAATTTAAGGGACTTGTCATATCTGAAATGTTTCAACTACAAGGACAAAACTTTCCATTATGAGTTGTATAAGTTTTTGATCAACCAGAATTGTAGTGAGAAGTTGTTAGATGTCAATTCTGATTATATCTTACCATTCTTGGAAGAGTATTCTTCCAATGATATCAACATTGCATATTTGTTGTGTAACTATCATTTGAAAAGATTTAACTATTTGGAGCTGGCTAATATTTTGGTCTCTATCACCATTGCATATGAGGATTTAGATGATGAAACCAAAATTCAATTGTTGTGCAAAGCGAAAGTTTACCTTAACGCTGCAGATTCAACAAACAACAGCAGTAAGTTGAGTGCTGCCATTGACGAGTTGATCAATAGTTTAGTATCGGAAAGTTAAAATAGTGTACTTTATAGGAATAGAAATAATGATAAATTAATTTGTGTCCATTGTTTTCAAAGCAAAAGACTCATGTAGCTCCTCTGTATATTGGATTAACCACCAGTACTGGTATTTCGATCTCGTAAATTGAAGATATTTTGCTTTTCCGGTTGTGTGAAGCTCATCGTTGGCAGTGTCCCCATAAAAATAAGATCAGTGAACTCATCAGCAAAGAGATAGACTAAATTAGTAAAATTTGTCACTTTATTGCAATGGTTCGCTGTCTAATATTTTATTTTGGTTTTGAGAGTTATTGATTGCATTGGCATGTGGTTTGACGTCATTGTTGATAAGACTTTTTTTTCATTTTAGTTTGTGATTAAGAGTCTTCATCTCTTTACTTAAATAGCTTTAGAGCTTTAGCATTACTATCAGATCGAATATATCGATATGGCAAAACCGATAGTTGAAAACAGAACAAATTAAAATATCAAGACTCATACGGATGTTCATCAGTGGACTTGAGATTCAAATGGTAAACTATTCAAGTCTTATGTACAACCAAGAATCAAGAATCTGCAGAGAGAATGCGATTTGTTGATGCAATTTCAAATGTACAAAATATAAAATATATATTCAACTTTCAAAGTTTGTTTCATAACTAATAAAAGCACCTGCACAGATTAGAGAGGAGCTCAGCGGAGAGCGAGTTGTATTTACTTGCAACTTGCGTACTTTCGCTGTTGTCATCCCTGAGTCTACAACTATACATACACCAAATAATGATGATCAATCACTAACTGAGGAATAATTTTACTTTTTTGCTCAGAATACAGATCCATAGAGAGAAGCAATTTTGGAAAAATCGATCTTATAAACGAGAAAAAAACAAAAACACAAAAGCGAGAGAAATAAATAAATCGTACAATCCGGATCCCATCAGTTGATTAACTCCACTCCACCTGACAAAGAAATCATCTTAGAAAATGCCATCTGCATCACTTCCCACATCAAGATCGTTCTGGAAACAAACCGGATTCATATCGGTAATCGCCATAATAGCAGCTTATAACGTGAAACAAAATATTCATCTCCGTAAGAGATCACAATACAAACCAGAGGAATTGCAAAGCAGTCAAAATGTTGGTAGTGATAATGGCACCGCTGATAATTATGACACGTCCAAGATAAGACCTGGGTTTCCTACTAACCAGGGCAACGCAGCTGATAGGAAAAGTGAATATGAAGGTTCAGGGGATAGTTATTTGGTGAGTAATTTTATATTCATATTATATGGAAATTTTTTGAAAATTGGTTGATTACTAACATTTTTTGTATTTGAACAAATATAGACAAAGAAGAGAGGTGATAAATTTAGTACTGGAATTTGGGGGAATTGATTCTAGTTGTAAATAGTTTTTCATTTGAGATATTGTTGATGTCTCATAAACATATATTATTAAAAGTGAAAATTAAGAAACAGGAAACTAAAAAAATTAATAAAACAAGTATAATAGTAATAACACATAAAAATTAACTGAAAAAAGATTATTTGTCTTCAAAATAATCAGCCATTTCCTTATCCAAATCTTCAATAGTCTTTTTAACTTTTTTGGCTGGTTTCTTCTTTTGGAGTGGCTTCTTGGCTGGACCGTTCAGTTTCTTTGGAACATGCTTTGAAACATTCTTTGGACCATTTTTGGATCCGACAACAGCAGCAGCAAGAGGGCTTTAATTGCAAGGACAATTTTGTTAGTAAAATTTTTCTAATGATATGGGCAATATAGGGAATAAAGACTTACTTGGCAGTGATTCTAGCACTTAATGGTTTCTTTGTTGGATCAACAACCAATTCAACTCTCAATTTAGAAGCACCGTTATCAATTGGGGCACCATTGAATTTTTCAAAAGCCCTTGACAGGGAGGTAGCTTTTTGAAACATAATAGTGGCAATACCTTTTGATTGTCCCTTTTCATTGTAACTCAAGGCAACAGATTTAACACCTCCAACTTGTGATTGGAAAAATTCCTATAATTTAAAAGTCAATTGTTAGTTTCATCCTCTAATGAGGGGCACCCGTTAAAGTGATATGATATGATATGTAGTATGATAGTACTATGATGTGACGTCATTATGAACTGTATCTTCTTATTGAATAAGCACCAACCTCATCTCAAAAATTTAGCATAAACTTTATGGAAAAACAAAAATAGTATGACAAAATGAACAAATTCCGTGTCTGCTCACGTAACTGGGACTTCTGAAGCAAGTGATCTTAATTAAAAGTACCCGCTCTTTCAATATGTCATTCAATATATCTTTCCGTATCACGCTAAGCCATAAAAGAAAAAAAAAAAAAAGAAAACACAAGAGGTGTTAAAAGGGCAACACAATAAGAACTTGACTAAACTGGGGCTTGTTTAATGGATATATCGAGTCTAAAACTTTTCATTATTCGAGTTTATAGCAAAGGATAGTTAAAAGGTCAGTGGAAAGTATCATGATTTCTATTCACAATCTCCATACGAAAACTTCGCTTCTTTTTTTAATTCTTGCTCAGAAAGAGGGATGGTGGTCCCCATTCATCGTTCGAAGAAAAATTGTCCTTTGCATTCAATAAACTCTCCCATAATAATCATCCACTGCAATAAAGCAAATGTGGAAATAAAAGCACCTCTTTTTTTTTTTTTTTGATAATCCAAATCCCTCAAGTTGTACTTATTTAGTGCGCGTTACCCTTAGATGATGAAGATCCTTGTCTGAAAATATCCTAGGGCGTTGTCAAGCAATAGTTTAAAGAGAAGACAGTTCTGATAACGTGTCATTAACTCATTGAAAAAAAGTCTATGCACCACAAAGGGTGACAACAGGATATTCAGCAGAACAGATCATTAAAAAAAGACATTGGACACGCCATCATAATTTCATCATCATCATCATTATCATCATCATTATCAAAATCATCATCATCCTCTAAAAAAATAGAAGGACTAGAGACATACCTTGATAGCATCTTGTTTGATATCCTTTGGCAAATTGTAGACAATGGCTTTTGTTGCAAATGAAGTATCAAAAGTTTTTTGTTCTCTTGAAGCAGCAGGGGCCGTTGGAGTCTTTTTACCATTTGGTTGCTTTGTTGGTTGTTGTTTTTTACCAACTTTGTTTTGTTTGGACTTGGTGAAAGTCTTCTTTGGTTTATTTGATGAGATGATTTCATCCAATGATTTATCTAATTGAGCTGACATTGTTTATTGATTGATTGATTGATTGATGTATAGTTGTAGTTATTTTATGTGTTCAATTAATGAATCAACAGAAGAAGAAGAAGAAAAAAACACAAATTGAACGAAATTCGGAATCTGGACAGAAACGGGGGCTGTGGGGCTAGTGACACGGGCACCCAGCACAGAATGGCAGTCGCCCAACTCAACCAGCACATTCCATCTTATGACAAAAAGGATACAACAACAAATGGGTGGGAGAATACAATAAATAATAGATAATCATATAATTCTGCTCCACCTCCCATTCCCATTCTCATAGATGATCACAATAATACCCTAATCCATTACCAACCACCATGTCTATCAGTTTAATCGTCGCCTCAGAGTTTGATATAAATCTAGGACCCCAGATTAAACAACAATACCCATTGACAACTCCGTCTTTGAAAGATCAACTCCCATTTTTATCAGAGATAGTGATACCTGACCAGTTACATAATAAGTCTGTTGATAAGGAAGATTTCACACTATTCCCCATATATCAAGATTTTGAAACCAAATTGTATAAATATACAAAGACGAATCCACAAGATGAGCAATTGATCTTATTCACCGTTTGTAATTACAAATATGATACCACAAAGAATAGAAACTATTCGATAAAGTCACTTTCCATAATAACGAAGATACCCATTATAATAAGTTTGAAACCGATAATGATCATGTTGTTGGAAAATTATTTCCACAATGAGGATTTTGAATCCATTAGAAGATTCTTTGATGAAATTAATAAATATCCGTTGATGGAATTATTTCAAATGACAAATTTGAACAATTTACAAAGGCTATGTTACTTGGAGTATTTGAAGAAAAACGAATTTGACAATGAATTGGATAAATTTGAAATTGTATTTGGTTCCAATTATTCCAAATTACTACGAGATTATAAGCAAAATAAAGACAATATAGAGCTTACTATACCGATAGAATTACAAAAAGGCCTTAGTTTGAAGATACCTTTAAGGATATCAATATATTCCATCTTGGGTTCAAGTCTTCAATTCTTTGGTTATAATTTGGAACATGATAACGTTTTGAAAAATTTCATAAATACAGTTAATGGTTTAGAATTGTATAATAAGAGTTGCATACCTTTCAACAGAGATTTATTCCCCTTTGAAATGAATACCCCAATGCTAATAGTTTTGATAAATGCTGTGTTAATGGGGAAAAAAGTGATTGTGATTTCTTATACCAAATCAATAATGAATATAATTGAATTCATATTGGCACTCTTGATACTATTAAACGATGAAAATGACCAACAGATCTTGAGATACAACACTTTTCCTTATTTTGATGTGAGTAAGATGGATTTGATAAAAGGGATGCCCAATTATATATTGGGTACTACAAATCCTATTTTTAAAGAAATTACCAATGAAGATGGTGATAAGATATGGGATTTGTTAATTGATTTGGATACAAATGAAATCATTATTCAGCAACAACTGGAGACAAAAGTTGACTCCAATGTAACACTGACTAATAACAACAACACAGAGAGGAAGAAATCAGCATCAAGTTTGTTTTCTAAAAATATGAATATGAAATTTCCCTCATTTAAAAAGAAGAGAAATTCAGTGAATAGCGTTGAATCAAGTTCCAGTAAAAGTTTGATGATTGATGATTATTTCAAAGACGATTTTTCAGTCAGTAGTAATAATAATAATAATAATAATAATAACAACAATAATAACAATAATAATAATAGTAATAATGAATTGGAAACGGATTTGGAACAAGATAAAGGTTTCAAATTTGAATTTGAAAAAACATTGTTATTATATGGGAACAATGCTGATAAGGAGATTGATCAAGATTTTATCATTGATAAGGTACAATCTTTGAACAAATTGGTAGCGAATAGACAAGATGATATCTTAATTTACATTTTCTTTGTAAAGGAAATTATCATGTTGGGATATGATTTGATTTTCAAAAATTTGAAATTGGGTTATAATTTGAACAAATTGATAAATTTTCGAACTTTTAGATATGAAATGGAATTTAAAGGTTTAACAGCAAGGGATGATATGATCAATGCTTCGATTAATTTTGAGAAATCTGTCATGTTATTGAACAATGAAGAATTAATTATACCGTACAATTTCAATATTTTCCAGTTCGGTGAAACTGATAAGGAAATATTGGAATATTATAATTCCGAATCGACCAAATTCTTCAATTTCATTAGATTATTCCTCAACTTTGATAACAACAACAAGATCGACGTTTCTCCAGAATTATTCGAACATGATTTGAGGTATTCTGTCAATGTGCTATTCTATATACATAAGATGTTCAAGATTTTCGGCAATTTTAATCTGGTTTCATTACAAGAATTGGAAATCTTTTTACAAACATTTCGTACGGTGTTGTACTATCATAAGAGAGATGAATTGATTCAGTTTTTTTATTACTTGATATCAATAACAAAGAGAGTCAAGTTTGGTAATTTGGTTCAAGATTTAAGTTTTATCCAAATCTTGGTAATCATGCAGAAATTCATAAAGACCAGTGATGATTGTAATTTGGAAATCAACAGGATCTTGTACAAGTTCAAAGAAGATTGGTACTGTTCCAGGAGGATAGATGAATTGATCAACGATTTTATAGATTAACAATATTATCTTACTCTACTTCTACTACTACTACAGCATTGACGTAGATTATATGTATCTCTCCACGGGTTGAGCAATTAGGTCTGGGTCTGTCTCTTGCTGCTAAACATTTCTTAAAACAGCAAAGAAATTTTTTTTTTCGTCTCTTTTTTTGAGAAAAAGATAAAATTTTAGAAATTTAGAAACACGTCGATCCTGTTTATTGTTTGACTTGTTATCACCATCACTTGACAGCTCTGACTGACCTGACGGACGGACTCACTCACCGACTGAACGAACGTAAAATAAAGCCTCACTTGCTCGTGATCTCCCCTGCTACTGCTTGCCGGATCTGCCAAAGTGTGACCCAGACACAATTATCATGCGTTTATTATCGTCTTCATCAGCATTACAGTGTGTCACTGCTGCATCCATCTTGTTTCATCTCCCATTATCGGTACTAGCATCACAATCTTCGATCTATGACTTGACACCGAATTCGTACCATGACAATTGTTTTTTCATAGCCAATTTGAACCATTCGTTCATCGATTACAAAGAACCATTCATCGATGTTCTTGCCTTGCCAAAGAAGTTGCCACCAAAGAAGAAGGATGGTAAAGATGGAGAACAACAACAACAGAAGAAAGAAGAAGAAGAAGAAGAAGTAAGATTGGATTATAAGATGAATGTGATATTGTTAAATGAAGCAGATATATCACGTACAAGTATCGATAGTTTAAATATAAATCATTGCACGTTGGAAATGATAAAAGAAGGTAAATGTCGTGAAGAGAAAGTTGCAATGATTGACGTTGACCAAGATTTTGCCCATACTGTGGCAAATGTCATATTAGAATCGGATAAGGCAAATTGGTTACAATATCCAATAGATAAGACCGGTTGGTATTGTACATTTATCAAGATTCATTCTGATGCTAAAGATGAATTGTTCCCAATTAAATTTGAAGTTCAACAATCTTTTGGGGAATTAACAATTCATGGTTATGAAGAATTGGAAACTTCAATCATCTTGTTTTTCTGTTATATGGTGTTTGGCTTATTGTACAAATTATACAATTATGCCATTTTGAAAAATTTGGATTACAAAGATTACAACTTGTTGTTAAAAATCAATAAATTTGTCAAGATACAGGCCTTATTATATAAATATTGTCTGATTAATACAACATTACATATGGTCACTGTGATAAGGTATAGCATTATCAATGTGACGAGTTATAACCATGATTATTTCTCATTAGCATTATTTCATTTCTTTGAATTAGCTGCAAATACCATATTTGCCGTTTGGATAATGTATGAATTATTGTTATTTAGTGACGGTTTCATTGTCTTAAACAGTAAGAAAAATTCATTGATAAATATCATCACTACAAGAAGTTTGACAGTATTATTATTTATCAGTTTTATCTTGTTTGACTTGGAAGAATCCACTGTGTTTTCCATTCAAAGTTATCTTTCAGATTTCTTCAAACCATTTGCCGAGCAAAATGAGTTGAATATGGATATCAATGACATTGGTGGTTGGCTTATTTATTTGATTTTAACCTTGATTGTTATCAAAATTATTGCCAATGCCCTTGGTACTATTAAACTATTGAAATATAAGAATCCAAAATTGATCAAGAAATTCAGTTCTACTGTCTTACTCATATTGATGACACCGGTTTACGTGTTTGTCTTGTCACCTTTATTGAGTAAAATTGATTTACTCAATCGATATGGGTCATTTTGGGTCACAAAGCATTTCATATATACGAGGATTCCATACGAGAATTTCTTAAATTTCCTCAATTTTGTCGCCATCTGTTGGGTTTGGAAAGGTGCAGATCTTGGCATAGATAGAGATAGTGAAGTGGAAGACGAGGAAGAGTTCATCGAATTGAGTAAACTCTAACTTTGATCATCATCATCATCATCATCATCATCCATCACTACTTTCAAATAACATTTTCATTTCAAAAAAATCCACCTGTTTTATTTCGAACCACTTTCTACTCTTATTTTACTAATCTTTCCACGCTTTCTTTGTTAATCGTTTGTAATATCATATCACATCGTCCCCATTCGCTGAATCATCCATCCACCTGTGATGGTTCTGTCTCCGTTGTATATCTCCTCTCTACGAAAAAGAACCCGACCGAGCCAACTACGCGACCCTCCCTTAAGGCTTCCCCGGCCCACCCATCGCGCCCCAGGGGTCGCGCAGTCGGCGCTGTTGCAACTGCCCCAAACTCGTCTGACTTTCCTCCTCTTTACATACGACGGAACGAAACAAAACAAGAAAAATAAAAAAAATTTGTTTTGGAAATAAAAACAGTACCGAAGTACACCATACACGTTCGTTTGCATTTCTCTGACAAGGAGCATAGATATATATATACATATAGGATAATGGAAGTTGCTAGTGAGAGTATCATCGCATCAGGGGGTCTTAACAACAGCAGTACTGCACTCACGCTGCTGTTGGGATCCCACGGGGAAACCTTGTTGAAGCATTTTTCAAATTTGTCATGGACTAGTATTATCTTAACTTTGATCGTGGTTGGATTATCATATGATCAGTTGATGTACCAAATCAGAAAGGGATCCATTGCTGGGCCAAAGTATAAGTTCTACCCGATAATAGGACCATTTTTGGAATCATTAGATCCTAAATTTGAAGAATATATGGCAAAATGGAATTCGGGTCCATTGAGTTGTGTTTCCATTTTCCATAAATTTGTTGTTATTGCATCGACAAGAGATTTAGCAAGAAAGATTTTCCAAAGTCCACTGTATGTCAAGCCATGTGTTGTTGATGTTGCCGTTAAGATTTTAAGACCAAGTAATTGGGTCTTTTTAGATGGTCAAGCCCATACCGATTACAGAAGATCATTAAATGGATTGTTTACGAAAAAGGCCTTGGAGATTTACATCCCGGAACAAGAATTAATTATGGATAAATACATTAACTTGTTTATCGAAAAGACAAAGAATAAATCAACCGAGTTTTTCCCAGAATTTAGAGAAATCATGTGTGCCTTATCATTGAGAACATTTTGTGGTGAATACATCACTGATGATCAAATTAAAAATGTTGCCGATAATTATTATAAAGTTACAGCTGCTTTAGAATTGGTCAATTTCCCAATCATTATTCCATATACCAAGACTTGGTATGGACAAAAAATTGCCGATGAAACAATGAATGTCTTTGCCGATTGTGCACAAATGGCCAAAGATCATATTAAAGCCGGTGGTAAACCAACTTGTGTCATGGATGAATGGATTAATTTGATGCATGAAGCTAGAGAAAAGAAAGAGTTGGATGCAGAATCTAAATTATTAGTTAGAGATTTCTCAAATAGGGAAATTTCTGAAGCCATTTTCACATTTTTATTCGCTTCACAAGATGCCTCGTCGTCTGCTTGTTGTTGGTTATTTCAAATCTTGGCTGATAGAAAAGACGTATTGGAAAAAGTTAGAGAAGAACAATTAAGAGTTAGAAATGGTGATCCAACTGTACCATTGACTGGTGAATTGATCGATTCTATGAAATATACAGAATGTGTTGTCAAGGAAACTTTACGTTATAGACCACCAGTTCTTATGGTTCCATATGTTGTCAAGAAATCTTATCCACTTAATGAAAATTATACCGTGCCAAAAGGTGCCATGGTTATACCAACTGTTTACCCTGCTTTACACGATCCAGAAGTTTATGAAAATCCAGATGATTTCATTCCAGAACGTTGGATAGATCCACAAAGTCCTGCCAATTTGGCCAAGAAAAATTGGTTAGTATTTGGTACAGGACCACATGTTTGCTTAGGACAAAAATACGTTATGATGTTATTCACTTCATTGATTGGTAAACTGCTGATGTTTGCAGATTTTGAACATACCGTTACACCATTAAGTGAACAGATTAAAGTCTTTGCAACTATTTTCCCACAAGATGATTTGATCATGAAATGGAGAAAGAGAGATCCTGTCACTGGTGAAGTCTTTTGAGACAAACTTGCAAATCTCAAAACCACAAATGTACAAAAAACATTAGAAGACCTAATGTAGAGAGTCATGTTTTATTTATTTTGATATTTTTTTATGTCGTTTCAAATGGTTTTATCTTGTTTTTTTGTCATATAGCGATAAACCAATAATTAATTTTTTAAAAAGCAAACAAGAGTCTAGAGTTTGTATATCTATCTTGATACCTCAAGTCAAGTCATATATCAATAGTACCATCAATAACTGTCACTGCATGACCACCAACGTTGATTTTGTTTCCATCGGCTTCCACATTGACTCGAAGCTTACTATCTCTGTTGATTGTCCTTCCTTGATTCAACGAGATTTCTCCAGTTATGCCAATAGATTGTGATAAGAATGCACCAACGGCACCAGCGCCGGAACCACAAGCAGGATCTTCATCATCAAGTCCAGATATCGGGGAGAATGTCCTCATTTCAAAATTCAAATCGGAAATCGGGGCAAATATGCAACATCCGGCAATTGACAGTTTTGCCGATATATTCAACAAGTCCAGTACATTAGGCTTTAATGACAATAATTTTGCAACTGAATTCAATTCAATTATCACCCATTTTGGACCAACATTGTACAATCTTGGTTTATTCACCAGTAAATCAGACTCACCAACACCAACAGAAGTTAATACAACATTCAAATATTCTTCATTGATTTCAAGCTCTTCAACATATGGTAATTGGAAAAAAATTTCATCTAAATCATTGATTTCAACTTGTACCAATCCAGCTTTACACTCTTGAATGAGCTTTGTCCTTGTGATTTGATATTTCTCTCTGAAAGCATGAAATGCACCCACAGTGGGATGTCCAGCAAAGTTAAGCTCAGTGTTTTTGGTGAAAATCCGAACTCTATAATCCGCATCATTTGTAGTTGGCTTGAGAATGAAAATCGTCTCTGATAAGTTTGTCCATTTGGCAATTGATTGTAATTGTTCATCGTTTAAATCTTCAGCGCCAAATGTAACAGCGAGTGGATTCCCCTTGAATGGTTTGGCTGTGAAGACGTCAACTTGTTTGAACGGGAACTTCATTTGGCACTTAAGGAAAGTGATTTAAAAGCTAACTTAACTTGATCGGATAAGACAATTTTGCTAATTTTTTTTTTTTTTTTTCAATTAAAAGAGGTCACCGAGGTGCACATATTTATATCATTTCTTACAGATGAGTCACGTTGCATAATTGGCCCCGTGCAGTAGCTTGACTGCGCTTATTACCAATTGATTCACACAGTCCACTTCATAGTGGACATCGGACAACAGGTTGAGGGTAGTTGATCTACATACTCACATGCACACATGGTGGTGGTAGACAGTTTTCGTTTTTTTGTAAATGAAATGAATTTTTTTTTTCTCTTTCCACTTCATTTTCAACCACATCATCAACATCATCGATTGATTGATTTGAATCTGCTTTCTCATCCACAAGCTTAATAATGTCAGGGCAAACTTTGGAAGCTATAAGATTTGACGAGGCCAACATCTCATTGTCCATCTTAGATCAACTTTTGATCCCTTACCAGACCGTTTACATAGATGTTAAGGGTATAAACGATGGTTATGAAGTCATCAAGAAGATGCAAGTGAGAGGAGCACCTGCTATTGCCATAGTTGGGTGTTTTTCTATCGTTGTTGAATTGAAGAAACTGATAGTTACCAAGGCTGATCAAGAGTATGACTTGAAAGATTATGCCAATTTTTCCAAACAGTTAAACGCTAGAATCGACTACTTGGTCTCATCGAGACCTACTGCAGTTAATTTATTAAACGGTTGCAATGACATCAAACAGTTATTACACTCAAACACAAATGTCACAGATTTTTACAAGGCTGTGGAGCGTTTCTCTATCAATTTATTCAAAGATGACTTGGTGAACAATTACAAAATTGGTGAAAATGGTTGTAAATATATTTTTGAAGACTTGTCCTTACAAAATTTCAAAGGAGAATTTTCCGTTATGACCATTTGTAACACTGGATCATTAGCTACATCAGGTCATGGAACCGCCTTGGGTATAATCAGATCGTTATGGCAAAAATCCAAATTGAATCCTGCATCAACAGAAGAGAATGATTCTTGGCTTTCACATGTCTACGCTTGTGAGACAAGACCATATAACGAAGGTTCAAGATTGACATCTTATGAGTTAAACTATGAGAAAATCCCATTCAGTTTAATAACAGATAACATGGTTTCATTTTTAATCGAATCATTGACGAATAATGCAAACTCTAGCAAAAACAAATTGCCAAACAGGGCACCAATCAAATATATCATCGTTGGAGCCGATAGAATCGTTTCCAATGGTGACTTGGCAAACAAAATTGGTACTTTCCAATTATCCTTGATTTCATCTTTTTATCCAACGTTGAAATTCATAGGTGCTGCTCCTAACACTACAATCGATACCAAGATGCAAACAGGGGATGAAATTGTCATTGAACAAAGACCAGGTATCGAATTGACAACTTTGAAAGGTAGTGAGTTAAACAATGATAACGAATTCGTTACAGATGATAATGATAATGTCAAATTAACTAAAATTCAAGTGGCAACACCAAATATTGGTGTATGGAATCCTGCATTTGATGTAACCCCTCATAGATTAATCGATTGCATTGTTACTGAAGATGATTACTTGTTGAAGGATGACAAGGGTGAATTCCACTTGGTTTGAATAATAATACATAAACTTTGGTTTAAACAAACAAAACGTATAATATAATAAAATAAAAGTCAAAATGTCAAAAATATAGACACAAAATATAAAAAACTAAGAGTTGAATTTTTAAATCTCAAATAAGAATACAAAAAAAAAAAAACACAATAATTCGTTAAAACTTTCTAATCAACATCAGAACCCATTACCGAATCCATACCCAGTTGGTTGAAATCCAATTGGCGCCAGAGGTCCCGATTGTAACGGAGCACCCATACCTGTACCATTTGTGATCATCAATCTTTGACCTAAGCCAGGTGTTTCTTGTTCAGCCTCTTGATTCTTCTTTGCTTCCTCTCTCTCTATCAAATCTTTATGTACTTTTTCCAACATATCTTGGTTTTCTCTAGTCTTGGTGATAGTATATGGTTTGATATAATCGTCCAATTTATGTAACCAAGCCAATTCTAATACAATATCATATCTAATCAAATCGTAACAAGAATACAATAATGCAATAAAACATTCAGTGTTACCTGTTTCAACAAAGTATGACAATAATTCTTCAGCAATGTCTTGCTTACCTGAAATATTAGCAGTTTCAATGATATCTGACCACAATTTATCAATTTTCAAAATCGATAAAGCCTTTGTCCATTTCTTATTTTTACGGTACAAAATGGCTGCAATTTGTCTGAAAAAGATCAATTCGTGTTTCTCCAATCTTTCAGCCAATCCCAAAGCATCATATTTGTCATTTGATTCAACAACTGATTTCAAAGTCTTGTAATCTTCTTCTTCAATAAGCAAATCGTGATAAGCTTGATTGACAACAGAATTGTTCTTTTCCAATACTGAAATCAAAAATGGCTTGATCATTGGCAAGTTATCAGATTTTTGGAAAATTCTAACAACTCTTGGTAAATCAATTCTAGAAGTTAATACTGATAACAAATCAACTAACAATTGAGGATGTTCGTTGATATAAAAGTTAACAGCCTTGTAGTAAATCTCCAAGTTGGAAACCTTGACAACAATCTCTTTAAATGAGTTGTGTTCAAAAGCACTTTCTGATCTTTCCATCATTGATAAAGCAGCATTATCCCATTCATCATAATGACAATACAAGAAAATCAATTCTGGCCACAAATGACCATCTTCACACGCTCTAATGACTTTTGGAATATTGATTCTTGACCAGAATAATTTCAAATGTTCCATGGTCTTATCTGGAGCATACTTGGTATACAATACAGCTAATTCGGTGAACATACCCATATGAGCACGTTCTAAACCTAAACCACTTTCAAACAATGAAATCAACTCGTTGAAATATCCATAGTATTCATATTTGGCAACCAATTCTTGCAATTCATCGGCGTGAACAATCAAGTTCAAACCACAAATTTGAGCCAATCTAAATTCCTTGTTATCAATACAAGCATCATTGACTTGTTTCCAAACTGAAATGTTAGATGCCTTTCTTGCACAATCAACAGCAGCTTGATAATCTTTCAAGTAAACCAAAGTTGAAGCTAATTTACTGTAATTGGAGATATTGGAGTAAAGGGCCTTTGCGGCATGATAATTACCACTTTCGTATAATTTATCACCAATTTCTTCCAAATCAGCAACATTTGACAATTGCAAAAATTCTTCAATTTCTTTCAAGTTATCAGTGTTAGCATAAGCGTTGATGATTGCTCCATCAATCTTTGGTTCTCTCAAAGTTTGTCTAGCCATCTTCAAGTATGGGATCAATTCTTCTTCCTTACCGGCATGTTCAGCAATATCAATAACGTTATCAAAGTTTGAAGGATCATTGGCTTTGATATAAGATTCGATAGCTTCTGGAACACGTAAACCGTTCAATTGAGCATTACCCAATTGAGACCACAAATCCGGCTTGTCCAATTTTTCAGCATATTGCTCACCTCTATCTAAGGATAAGATATCTTCAACCAAGACCTTCAATGCTTGTGGATGTAACTCAAACTTGTCATAAACTTCAAAAGCTTCTTCGTACAATTCGTTTTGAACACAAATCGCTCCAATTTCTTCAGGGTCGTATGAATCCAACTTTTCGATATAAGTCAAAACTCTTGAAGCATCGGCTTTTACAGCAGTCAAAATCAATAATCCTTGCAATGAAGGATTGTCATTGAATGGAGAAGGTTCCAAAATAATTTTTTCCAACAATTCAATCAATTCAGATGGCAAATTTGCCTCCATGAATGCTTTAACTGCAAGTGAGATTGGTTCTGGATCTTCCAATTCTGGAATTGCAGTACCAACAACTTGATCAATCAATTGTCTTCTATGGATGTTTTCGTCATCTAAGACTTTACTCCATAAAGACAAGTCAGATCTTTGCAATAAGTATCTAGCTTGATATTTATACATGCTGTTTTCATTTGTGATCTTGATCAATTCATCATCATTGTTACCCTTGGAGTACGCAATGTAAGCCAAGAATGGATCTCTTTTCTCACAGTATTTACCAACAACTCTTGTGTCATACATGTCATTTTCTTTCAAGAATTTTTCAGGATTGTTGTTAGAATCAATATAGATTTTGGCCAAAGTGTCGTAAACAGCTCTTTCAGTGGAACCACCTGCAAGTGTTGCTTCCAAGTAAGGTAATAAGATCTTTAATCTGTTTCTCTTTTCTACTTCATCAACCAATTCTTGAATTGGAACCAATCCCAAAACCGATTGCAATAACGACTTGATGATTGATTCATCGCAATCAACATCCAACAAAGCAGCAACAACTTGAGGAGTTCTAGATGGATTGACTTGTTGAACATAGATTTCAATGAATTTGAACAATTGGTTCTTGTACAAATATAAGATTAAATCATGAACAAAGTTGAAACGGTCACAAACAACAATCAATGGCAACTGATCATCCAATTTGGCCTCTTTCAAGAAATTTTTAACTTTCTCACCGTTATAAACATTGTTGTCTCTAACGACTCTTTCAATTTCTTTGACTTGGCTTAATTTTGAAGCAGCTTGAATATACTTGTAAACAACTTCAGGTTCTTGAGTAACATTGACTATAGAAGCCAAGTAATAGTATTCACCTTCAGTACATTTGAATTCTTCAAAAATTTTGATCAAAGTTGAAGGACCAATCAAGTCTGAGAATTTGGTTGCAACTTGAATGACAACTTGTAAATTTTGTTGTATGTTCTTGGCCAACATTTCTCTCAAACATGTAACGGATTGTTCAACGTTCAATTTTCCGAAATAACTAACCAACCAATCAGTTGGCAAAACATTTGTGTGAATGATGACACGCTTGATGTCTTTGATATTTTCGTAATGTTCCAATGCTCTTTGGAATAAACCAGCCTTTTCACATAATTGAGCAATGGTTGGCTTATCGTAATGTGAAAACATCTGGTTACCCAAGATGGCATCAGCAACCTGAGGAGCATGTAACAAATTGACTTCCAATAATCTTGTTTGTAAATGACCTTCAGCAGGTTTGTCTTCTTTTAATGCATCCAACAAGAAAGCTGTACCTTGCTGGATATAATTTTGAGAAAGAAAAACATCAGCAATCTTGGTGATATCTAAATCAGGTTTAGAAGCCAACAATTGAACGGCGAATTCAGCTGCCTTATCAGGATTGAGTCTCAATATGTTTTGGATCAATATAGTATAATCTGGATTGTAACCAGCCTTTTCACAGTATGGTAAGATCTTATCAAATTGGTCCAATTCAGCCAAGGCTCCAACAACTTTGACTGGCACATTAGCTTTGTAGTAAATAGCCAATGCCAATTTGGTATCATAAGGTTTTATGATATCACCCAATTCTTCTGATCCAGTTAATTTGTCTTCAGAAATCCATTTTTCTAACAATTGTTTTCTATCTTGTTGCAATACAGGCTTTGCTAATTCAATAGATTCAAATTTGTTCAAGGAACCTTTGTCCAATAAGATTGAGAAATATTGCAAGATTGGTGAAATTTGGCCCGGTGTTGCTTGAATATTCTTCAATTTGTTGATAGTATCAGGAGTTCTTAATTGAACAGATGAAGCGGCAATTTTAGCAGCACTGGAATAATCACCAGTCAGCAAACTTTGATTGAATTGTTGGCTGAATAAATTCTCCAGACCTGGTAATCCACCTCTTGAAGATAATGACAATGCCAATTGAACATTTGACAATTTATTCAAGATGTATGGAATTATTTTGTCCTTGGCAATCTCGACACTTAAAACTTGACCGGATCTGTTAATGGCAATAATACCAGTAGCATCATTGTAAGCACTAGCAGTAAAGACAGATTCTGCTGAGATTCTATTGACAAAGATATTAGCACCGGTCTCTAAGTCATAAATATGAATGAATCCATATTTAGTCAACAAATAAATGATTCCGTATTTATTTGAAACTTGTAAGGAAACAGGGAAATCATTTGAAGCATCAGGTGGGAAGAAGATGTCAACAGTCTTCTTTGGGAAAGCTGGAGCACCCTCTTGATGATCAATTTCAATGATATGCAATTGACCACCTGTAGTTGTTCTATTTCCACATACAAAGACTTGAGTATCAACAGAGGCACCTTCCAATCTAATCTTTGCAAATTTTGAGACATGACCTTCAATGGCTTGTGAGATGTTTCTTTGCTTTGAATATAATTGAATATGACCTGCAATTCTACCATTTTCTTGAGCGATACCGGTAATGGCGAACCATGTTTGTGCTTCATTTGTGACAAAATTTATAATTTGAGCATTGCTCAAACTAACGTGTCTATCAGTTAATTTTGTTGGTCCGTTATTAGTACCATCAAACACACTCCATGTGTAAACGGCGGATTGAGTGATCAAACCTAAAGATTCGTCATTTAACCATCTCCAGAAAATCACTGGTTCATTCATGGTAAATGATTTCAATCTTTGTTTCGATTCCAAGTTGAAAATTTGCAACGTTGTACCGTTGGCCCTCAATGAAATGACCATACTCTGAGGATGAATAATGGCATTATCTGCACTCATGTTCTTCCTGGTTACATGATTGTTGTTTTTCAAATCAACAATGGCCACGGAGTTCCCATTTGCCGTTTGCTCTCTGATACAAACATACTTGTCTGATTCCAAAGTAGTTGATCTGAAATCCAATGATTGAGGTTGGATACCCAATTGGGTCAATTGAGCTAACTCAGTGAAATCTATTGGGATTTCACTGCCCATTTTCTTATTGAATATGTTTTTTCAAATGTATTTATGAATAACAATATATATTCGGTTAAATATATATATATATAGATGTCTTTGAAATTATTGTTCCAATTTAACTTTACCAAAATCAAAATGGACAAAAAAAGAGTAAAAGCAAAAAGAAGCAGCTAATCCGATGATTGTAATTGATTTAGCTTTCTAATTGATTCTCAATCTATGGATTTTGAAATCGTAATTGTTGTGTGTTTTATATGATCGATCGACCCTCAATAGAATTTTTCTCTCCTTCTTTGTTTCCGCAAACCGCCAACACACATCTTTCGAGTTTTGTTCCAATACGGACGACAGGGGCTGTTTCTATTTTTACCTACGCGCTCTGTTGCTCCGGGTAAAAAGATTTATTCTACCACTTCGTTACTTTACTATTTGATGTTATTATTTACTGACGCAACTGCTGTTCAATTAAACTCAAGATTCCAACACCATCGACATATTCCTCCCATTGATCCTTGGTATCGAATTCTTCAACGTTATCCTCCCACCTGAAACTCTCATTCAACCACTCATGATAATTGGTTTTCAAGCCTTCATCTTCTTTCTTAAAACTCCAAATAGCCTTGTAACACCCACCCAAGGCACATGCATCGTTCAATTCTACTTTGTAATTACCAGCAAGAGGACCCAAAATTGAGGCAAATTTTTGGATAATTTGTAAGTTTTTCGATGCTCCACCAACATAGAAAATTTTATTTGGATGAGACAATAACGATTTAGAACTTTGCAAGACTCCATCGGATGAGATTTCTCCAAATTTTTCAAGCTTTTCCAAAGTTTTTAACTCTTTGTCAGAGAATTTCAGTTCATCCGAAGAAACAGATGCTAACAATGGACCTGATCTCAACCGGCAACTCAATGCTTGACTTTCCACAATTGAAGTAACATCTTCTTCAATACTCCAAGATGGTAGCTCTTCCAATTTAGAATCGAGATATTGGAATCTTCTGGTTTGTGGTAAACAATTTGGAACTATTTCTCCAATGTCAAAGTAAACACCCAATTTATTCTCGCCGTTTAATTGTTTTGAATGGCTCAAGATTTCACCAAATTTAGCCCAATCATTCGACTTTCCATCGTTCAACCGCTTGTTGATATTGACACGTGGTAACAGTCCATTACAATAACAAATCATACCCATGTATGAATTATCAATGGTTGGATGCTTGAAAAGATGGTAGTTTGGAGAAGTAACATATTTATCAGTGACCAATAAGACAGTTGTCGAAGTACCTAACGAAACCAAGATATCATTGTTTGCCAATGGCAAGGATAATATTGTTGCCAAATTATCACCAGTAAAGGAGTAAATCTTACAATCTTCACTGAAACCATACTTCTTAACAAAATATGAAGTGATGTTCCCAATGTTTTTGAATCCAACAGGGTCAACCTCTCCAATTTTATCTTTTAATCCCTGGATACCCTTTTCCATTTCAGCACTTGAGCAACCATCAATTTCAGGATTGACACTTGCCAGAACTGATAATAATTTATCGTCCCATTGGGATTTTTGGACGTCATAAAGATTCATACCACAGGCATCACTCTCTTCAATGTTTGTAATGAAACCACATAACAAAGTTGAGACAAAGGAAGAGACCAATGAAATTCTCAGCGTCTTTGAATAAACCTCTGGATTTTTCTTTGATATTTTTCTGATTTGTGGTCCTGTGAAACGATAATGAGCTCTTGAACCTGTTATATCACTCAATTTTGATGCATCACCAACTGAATTCTCGAAAATGACAAGTTCATCACCCGTTGAATGATCTTGCCAATTAGGAGATCTATTAGTGGCAAAGCAATCCAACGTTAATTGGTCTTTCAACATCTTTGAAGAGTTTAAATTTGACAATCTTTCTGACAGCAATTTGGACCAATATACCGAACCATGTTGTTGACATGAACCAGAAATACCTTTGACTTGCTTGAAGGGGAAATCATCCTTCTTCATTTTGTTGAAAATCAAATCAATCGACTCAATCCACATCTCTACTGGAGAATAAATCTCACCGGTTTCTTCGATGGACCGGACCCCATTTTGAATGTCATAGTGTGGCAACTCGGAATCAAACTCAACTCTATAAGTTTTAAAATGTTTCAAATCTCCATAAGTAGCAATGATTTTCAACAGCTGAGTTGAAAGATCAAATCCTAAAAACAAGTCTTGAGTCATTATTTTTATAGCCACTTGTACGTTTCCTTATTGTAACTCGAGTAAGGAGGAACAACAGCAATTAAAGTTATTAAATAAAATGCAAAAAATACAATATACAGTAACGTGTAGTTTTGTGCAATAAAGGCAGTTAAAGATGAAATGATACCTCCAACAATCAATAGTTTTTTACTCAATTGATCTATACGTGATTGACTTTTGAAATCAATTGAACCAAATTCCAAAACAGAATTCATTTGAATGTGATTTTGTGGAGAGAGAACAACATAAAAGTCTCGTTGTCTTGAATTTTTTTTTTTTTTTTCTCTCTTCTCGATCAAATCAAAATTTCGGTACAAAGATTTACATCAATTTAAATAAAACAGGCTATTTTTCCATTAAAAGAAGTGACATATACAACCATCAATTTTTATTGAACACCTTGTTTTCTCTATCATCAACTGGTCCATCAACCATCACTTTGATAGCCTTACCGCTTTTCAACAGTTCGTACAGTTCTTCAACATCCTCAAATTTGTAATGATGAGTGATAAATTTCTTGACATTCACTTTACCTGAAGCAATCAATTTGACGGAGAGGTCATAACAACCAGCATCGTATCTACTTGAACCGGTGAATGCAATTTCTCTTTCTGTTATTCTAAAGATTGGGAAATTGTTAATGGTTTCAGCGCCCATTCCTACCTGACAGTAACGGCCTTTAGGAGCAACTAAATGAACAGCCTGATTAATACATGGGGCAACACCGGTACAATCGAAAGCCACAGTCAGGTATTCACCATCGAATGCAGCCAATTGCTTCAGATATACTTCTTCCGGTGAAAGACCTCTATCGGAGGAACCGTTGTAAACATGGGTTGCAACTCCCAAGACATTTTGAGCAAAGTCTAATTTTTCTTGCACCAAATCAACCATCAAGATATCGGTGGCACCAAAAGCCTTTGCCACCGAGGCAACTACCAATCCAATGGTACCAGCGCCAACAATGGCAACCCTGTCACCAAACTTGGTTCCTGCCTGTCTGTTTGCATGGACTCCAACGGATAATGGCTCAACCATGGCACCTTCTTCCAATGAAACGTTTGAAGGCAATTTGTAACAAAAATCTTCAGGTAAAGTATAATATCTTGCCAATGTACCATCAATTGGTGGAGTAGCAGCAAACTTCATATCTGGGCATAAATTGTAGTAACCATTCTTATACTCTTTTGAATATCTTGATGGAACACCTGGTTCCATAGCTACTTCATCTCCAATTTTCAAAGTGGTAACAGCGGAACCAACTTCCACGATGATACCACTACTTTCATGCCCTAAAACCATTGGAGCTGTGACTTTGAAAGAACCACATTTGAATTCATCGTAGTATAAAACATCTGAATGATAACATCCAGTCTTTTTAACTTCAATCTTCACTTCATGAGGATCTTGAATCTTTGGAATTGGTCTATCTTCAATTTTGACTTTTTGAATGCCTGTTAAAACAATGGAGGGATTATCAGCCTTTGCAATGTTAACGCTCATGATTGATTATTGTTTTGTTCAGTGATGTTAATAGTGATGACAATAAATTCAAGTAATTGAAAAAATGAACTGATGTTTTTGTGCAATTTATAGCCAAACAACAAATTGCAATTTTTTCTGTTCAACATCTTTAATCCGAAACTTTAACCCCACAAAATCTCAAAAAAACAAATAGTCTCTGTTTGAAGTGATGATGGAAATTGCACATCCGCTTGAGGCTTTCAAAAAACGGCAGAGTGCACGGGTTAGAATCTTGTCACTCAGTCGCAATCACTTTTGAGTCTACGAAGCGTCCAAGCGCATCTATATATATATATATATATAGTTACCTGTATCCACACACAGTAGCAAACTTGCAAATCTATATAACAGAGATATGTTGGATTCGGTGCGGTACGCAGTACTGATTTGATTTTGACGCTGTACAACTGTATATATGTACCCTACCACAAAAAACACACTTCAGAATTGCATTGTAGTTCGCCCCTTATTGTTACCAAATAGCCACCAGCTGCTTATCTATCATAAGACACTAGCCAGCAGATCAGTTCAAAGACTTTGATCGTGTCATTGTGGTTTATCTAACTATTTTTTTTTTCCGCGATGTGATTTTTACTTAACCGTGAAAAAAAGAAGCAGCAGCACCACAGATCGATTGTAAAAAATTATTTTGACCATTTGCAACTGTTTATTTATTATCTCTGCTCTCGTGAGACAGATAGATAGATAGTTAGACCGAAATCTTATACACGTTAGCAATGTCTCATAAAAGGCATTCGTTCAGCTACACCACTGATAGAAGGAGGGCTTCTGTAGTGGTAGGATCCATCGGAAGAGGAGGTATATTCACTCCGACAGATTTCATTGAAAACGAATCGTATGAACATGATACAATCGATTCACAAGACTCTAACAAGAATCAAGAATTGCTAGATGAGCAAATTCTGCTTTTGAATGAAAATGGGATCACTATAAACAAATATGGTCTGGACCAGTCGATTCAACAGTTGGATGATGAAGTTGATCAAACTTGGAATGACGCCATTGAAGCTCACCAATTGACAAAATCTTCTTATTCTTTAGAATTGAAAAATTTGGTATCGGCATCTATACCATTAATCTTTACTTTTGTTCTTGAAAACTCATTGAGTGTTGCATCTATCTTCAGTGTTGGCCATTTAGGTTCGAGAGAATTACTGGCGGTTTCATTAGGTGCAATGACTGCCAATATCACTCTGTATTCTATCATACAAGGTTTGGCAACTTCGTTGGATACGTTATGCTCTCAGCTGTATGGTGCTAAGAACTACAAGTTGGTCGGATTGCATTTCCAAAAATGTACATTGGTCATTTTCTTTGTATTTTTACCAATATTTATATTTTATTGGACTGGTGGATTATGGCTATTACAAAAAATGATACCTGAACCTGAAAGTGCCAAATTACTGAGTAATTATTTGAATGTTGTTTCATTAGGTGTACCCGGTTATATTCTTTTTGAAACTGGAAAGAGATTTTTACAAAGTCAAGGAATTTTCCATGCTTCCACTTATATATTATGCATCTGTGCTCCGTTGAACGGGTTAATGAATTACTTATTTGTCTGGAACAAATACATAGGTATCGGTTATCTCGGTGCTCCAATTGCCGTGCTGATTAATTACTGGCTTATGGCAATTGGATTATTGGTGTACACTTTGAAAACGAATAATCCAATAAACCCAATGAGATGTTGGATTCCTATTGATTGGTCAGAATGCTTTAAAGGTTGGAGATTATTGTTTAAATTGGCCCTTCCCGGTGTTATCATGATTGAGCTGGAATTTTTGGCATTTGAACTGTTGACTTTACTGTCATCTTATCTTGGAACAGAATTTTTAGCACTGCAAAGTATTGTCATTACAATGGCTTCATTGACTTATCAAGTTCCATTTGCCATTTCTATCGCTTCTGGAACAAGGGTAGCAAACTTGTTAGGTGCATCTTTGGTTCCATTGGCTAAGATCCATGCCAAGATCGCTATTGTTTTCAGTTTTTGCATTTCATTGCTCAATTTTTCATTGTTATTCTTTGGAGATAATGTGATTTCAAGTTTTTTCACAAATGATCCACAAACTATTGCCATAGTATCAACTATTATCCCCATGGTTGCCGTCACTCAAATATTCGATGGATTGAATCTGGTCAGCGCTGGTTTACTCCGTGGACAAGGTTTACAAAAAATTGGCGGTATTGTCAATTTGATCAGTTATTATTTGATTGGATTACCAGTACTGATTATTTTGACTTTTAAATTTGGCTACGGGTTGAAAGGGCTATGGACGGGAACCGGATTGGCTCTTTTGATTATCGGCATAGTACAAAGTTTCTATGTCATCGGGGCCGATTATGACCAATTAGTTAAAGATCTGGAAAGAAGAAATAATGTTTAAGTTTACTTTATTATAGAACGGGGGTACATTTCAAGAAGCAAATGAATGCAAATGAATGCCTCTTGTGTAAAAATCCCACATATTTTCGCACAGGGCGCAAAATGAAATAAAAAAATTATAAAAATAGAAAAAAAAAAAAAATTTGACTTATTTTTTCTTTCTGTATCATAAGAGTTTCCTTTCTGTAGAGTTGGAGCAAAGATAGATAAATGTCTTCACCACTGAATATTCGCAAGCCGAGACATCAGTTCCAACACTCCAACCATGAGAATGCCAACACTGCTCTTGTGAGCTCATACGGTCGTGGAGAGTTTTTGGCGAATTCCTTCAGCCATAGAAATAGTTTACAGAGTGATAAAAACTACATATTAGAAGATGAGTTCAACGATGATGAGGAGCAAGAAGAAGAAGAAGATGATGATGATGATGAACCTGAAACTTCAAGAAAGGCCTATACAGATAGGCAACTATTACAAGAAGAACAAGAGCTATTACTTAACAATGGAATAGACGTTGTCAATCATAACTATCATAGTGTTGTTGATGAGGTGACAAATCCAGGTGTGGTAGAAGATAGCGAAAGGGAACAAGACGAACTCATAAGGACCACTTGGGAAGATTCGATAGATATGATAAAACCATCTATATTACAAGAATTCAAATCAATCTCATTAAATTCGTTCCCATTGATCATTACTTTTTTTTTACAAAATTCATTGAGTGTTGCATCGATAGTGAGCATTGGACACCTTGGATCCACTGAATTGGCAGGGATCACATTGGGTTCAATGACAGCTAATGTGACAAGTTTCAGTATTATTTCTGGGATTTCAACTTGTTTAGATACCTTGTGTGCTCAACTGTATGGGGGTAAGAGATACCATTTGATTTCACTTTATTTTCAACGTTGTAATATGATGTTGTTGTTGATAATCGTGCCCATAATAATCATATATTTCACAATGGCATTTGCCTTTTTGAAATTCATAACAAATGATGATTTAACGTCACATTATCTGACGCAATATTTGAAAATTATATCATTTGGATTACCAGGTTACTGCCTTTTCGAAACTGGTAAAAGGCTTTTACAATGCCAGGGAATTTTCCATGCTTCAACGTATGTGTTGTTCATCTGTGCACCTGTCAATGCTCTTTTGAACTATGTCTTGGTATGGAACAAGACAATTGGAATTGGTTATAATGGAGCTCCATTACTGGTACTGATTACGTATTGGTTAATGGCTTTGGGATTATTATTATATACATTATTCACGAAAAATCCCAAAAACCCAAAGAAATGCTGGAAGACATATTCTTTGAATAAGATAATGACAAATTGGAGTACATTAGTGAAATTGGCATTACCATCATTGATTATGATCGAGCTGGAATTTTTAGCTTTTGAATTCATGACAATTTTTGCATCAAGATTGAGTATATTAGATTTACTGGCGCAAAGTTGTATTGCCAGTATATCTCTGTTGAGTTGGCAATTAATATTTGCTATCAGTGTGGCATCATCAACAAGAGTGGCCAATTATATCGGGGCAGGATTAATCTCATCTAGTCAAGTCTGTTGCTTTATATCGTATGTGTTTGCCATCTTAGTTTCAATTTTAAATTGTCTGGTTTTATTCACTTTCAGAAAGCAAATTAGTCTGCTCTTCACATCTGATTCCGATATAGCACAGATTGTAATAGATGTCATGCCAACATTAGCATTATTCCAATTCGTTGACTCGTTGAATTCAGTAGGCGCTGGATGTTTACGTGGTCAGGGATTACAAAAAATCGGTAGTATTATCAATTTGATAAGTTATTACATCATGGGATTACCCTTGAGTTATTATTTGACTTTTAATTTGAAATTTGGGTTGAGAGGGTTATGGTTAGGTACATCGTTTCTGTTGTTGATCAATAGTGTTGTGGAGATTTACTTTGTCTTTTATAGTGATGGGGAGAAGTTGTATGAACAACTGAAACTGAGAAACGATGAAGGAGTTGTATAATTCTGAAAAAGTTTATATTAAAAAAGTATTTGTTTTGATATTGTCATTTTGTAATGTCGAATCGGTGTAAGCGTTTATGGGAAATTGGATTTCCTAAATGTTATGACAATCGTATAATTAGCATCCCCAAAGACGGACCAACCTTGCCTTGAACTATTTCGACGCAACAAGAGAATTTCAAGTCGGCTGAATATTTAAAATTTAACAACATGCTGCTGGAACAAGTTTGATGATTAAAAGTGATAAATTCTATCATTATAAGGAATAAACGATTTAGATTTATATGTATGTATATATATTTACAGTGTGGGGGAATCTATTCTTCAACTAACAGACCAGCATTATCTAACAATTCCAGCAACTCGCCACTTTGACTCATACTCATAATGATATCACAACCACCAACGAATTCATTTTCGACGTATAACTGTGGTATAGTTGGCCATTCTGAATATTCCTTGATACCATTTCTCAATTCATCATCTTCTAAAACGTTATACAGAGCGAATTTCTCAGGGCTAACACCTTGTTGTCCCAAGACTTGTATAGTGGCCCTTGAAAACCCACAAGCTGGAGCCATTGGTGTTCCCTTCATGAATAAAACAACAGGTGCTGAGTGAATAGCTGATTCAATTGCTTCTTTGGTTTCTGTTGATAAAAATCTAAAATTATTACTGATTCTTGATGGTCTTGATAACCTCAGTATTGGTGAAAATGCCAGTCTTGATTGGAATAGTAATGATCTTTGGAACATCTTGTTATTTTAATTGTTTATGCGAGTATGTATGTATGTATGTATGTATGTAAGTAGACGTATCCGAATCGATGTATTATTAATAACTTCTTCCCATTTTTTTTTTCGATTTTCTTTTGCCATAAAATTTCTCTCAATAAGAAATATACTAAGGGAGAAAAAGGTAGTGTACGAAAGCATAATATTTACCCATTCGGGAGAAGCGAGTTTGTAATGTTTTTTTTTCTTTATCCAAAAGCAAATCAAATCAAATCAAATTAATTCAAAGAAATAAATAAATAGGGATAAGAAGAGCAGCAGCTAAGATGTCAAAGCACTTCGCCTCTTTATTCCGCCTTTTTTTTTTTCCTTTCGCACTCATCATCAGTGTCATGATAGCCTTGTATGATTTAAACCTTCTAGCGTTTCAGGTAAATCAAACAATGTCTATTGTCTTTCAATTAGAACTAGTTGGATATTGAAAATCGATTTTCAAATTCCCCATTTCATTAAAATTAAAGAACTGAGTCAATCACGACTCAAAGCACCGCATTCTTGAAGTAGCAGCTACACAATAAAATTTAAGAAAAATTCCAGAATCGTGTTTAATGAGACAATAAATTGCTAGGCTTACCACTGAGAATTTTTTTTGAGACAAACAAAGCCCCCGGGAACTTTGAATACTACGATTTGAAATACACATGATAAGGATACACGTGTATACAAGAGCACATTATTCATCTGACTTATATCTTGTCTTGTCTCATCTCATTTCAACACTTTTTTTCTAAAGATAGATGTGTCAGTAAAAGCACGCCAAATTAAAGTCTTGTATCTCACTTTTGAATCTATTTATCTACTGAATAATTTTTTTTGTCTTTTCCTATCAAAAGCCAAACCCGAGAAATTACCCTCTTGAGTTTTGATAACCATGACAAATCGTTTTCTTTCTTTATTTGTTTGTTTGTTTATTGAGTTATTTATAACGCGTAAAGTGTGACCACAATAGACAATAGACAATAGACAGTGGACAATAGACAATTGCAATTACATCTTTTATATATATAGTAGTTGTTAGATCAATACATGCCGACTTGAAAAACTTCACAAGGATCGATTTGAAATTAAGCCATCAAACCCACAACAACCTCATTCGTAATGTCCAATTAATAGAGAGATCTACAAATGATGCAATCTAATTTGATCAAGTAAATGCGCTTAATGTCTGTAATTTAATTGAAAAGGGCAATTTTGACACACACAAGAAGAAGCTTCTCCTACTCGGAGAAGATCCTCTATATATATAATGGCTCAACACAACGTTGTCATGGTTAATTACCAAATATTTTCTCTTTCTCTGTGTTTCTGTCCGTCTCGCTGTCTGTCCGTGTTCAACTTACTCGCTCGCTCTCCCGCTCGAGGCTCGGAGGCGGAAGAAGCGCGTTATAATCATAGACTTATTTATTTACTTTTTCAAATACAACCATGGGATATTATGGCATTGACATTGTTAACATTGCTTGAATTCAAATCTGATACGTTCAACAATAAGTTTGTATTGAGAGCAATACCTCATTGTCTGATTAACAAACAAATTCAGATCTAAAACATAAACAAATAAACAAACAACTAAATAAATAAATAAACAAGACACAATTGAAGAGAGACAGAGAGAGTTCTATTATGTGTAACTATTGTTAGTTGGAAATCTTGTTTTCATTTAACTTGATTAGAATCGGGTCTTGCTTCTATAAATAACTTTAGCCTTCATCCTCGGGGGTAGAAACAACAAATTATGGAGAGGCAAACGCAAAAAAAAAAAACAAAGCTCTCTTCGGAATTGTTAAAGAAAATCTCTACGTTTCTTTCTTTGTTCCACCCACAATAAAAGGTCATTTTTGCGAAATGAAAAAGTGACATGGATGTTGAAGAAGCTCTTTTCGTTTTTGGCAAATGAAAAAAGATCCAATTCATCATCGTCGGCATGAAGGAAAGTTACATTATTAAAAGATCCGACAGAATGATGTGGAATCATGTACATCAACTCACATGATCGATGTGAAATTCCCTAATCAAGTTAATAGGTTGCTTTCAATATTAAATGTAGATGAAGTGATATGCCCCCACTAACAAAATTGAACGTCAATCCGTACTTTTTAACATTTTGAACAGATCATTTCAAAACTCGTTTCTGCGGTTATAAATTGCGGTTGTTATTATTTTTTCATTCAGAGCTATTATTAATAATAAAAATACACATAATAATTAATTGTCACTTTTTTTTTTTTCTATTGAAAAGACTCTTCCCACCACCACACTTTGCGAAAGAAAGGAAGAATGTATGTATGTATGTATGTATGTGTGTAAGTATGTAAGTATGTAAGTAGGAATGTGCCTCTTGTCTTTATAAAGTTTTAATTGGATCAAGAGAGAAAATCTATTGAAAACCACACATATTATTGTATATACGGGAGGGGATGGAGTAATCTGTGTATGTATAGCAACCATGAGATTTCAATATATCCGGTATTAAATAAATGAAATCATCATGATCATGTCGTTTTTCACATCAACTCACTTCCAGTGGTGGAGTTTTGTAAATGATGAAGATAGGTGAGTGAGTAAGTGATAATAGCATTGCCCTTCTGATTGTCCTACCTACGCCTCGACCGACAAACCGGAGAAAACAAACAAACCTCAAGACAAGACAAGACGAGACGAGACAGACACACCAAGACGTGTGTGGTGTGTAACACAAACAAACAAACACCCGTGGAAAAAGAAAAAAGGACACAGACTTCTCCAGGTCGGAAAAGTCCCTTGCATCTTTGTTGTTGTTTTCCTATTTATTCAAAAGAAAAAAAGACAACCGAGAGGAAATTTCCATTGATGAAAATAAAAATTTAATTGTCTTTTGGCAATTTGTTCATGTATGAATGTTTGTATTGGGAACTTAATTGGGTTGGTGGGATGCACCTTGATTGTTGTTTGTCTCTTGCCTGACTTTATTTCCCCAATGATTGATTATAAATAGAATGACAATTCCATTTCTCATTTCAATTTGGAAACTCTTTTCAATCAGATATATTATATAACAGTTATCCATAATTTATTCCATTCGCTTTAAATAATTGTGTTTAATTAATTATAATAGTCATTATTTGCATATATATATATATCTATATTTAACAAGAAAAAATGCAACTCAATAAATCAACTTTGTTAGCAATTGCCGTCTCGGCACAATATGCCTTGGCTGCTTATATTCCATCTCAACCACGGACTACATTGGCACCAACAGCTTTATACCCATCAGGTGCTATCACTGATTATCCATCAACTTTCGGTGTTGCCGTTTCAAGACTCGGTTCCGTTACCATTTCCGGTACATCAACAGGTGTTGCCAAGAGAGGTTTAGTCAGAAGAGATGTTGCTACACAGATCACAGACGGTCAAGTTCAAGCAACAACAGGTACTGCTAAATCAACAAAGGCCGCTGCCACACAAATCACAGATGGTCAAGTTCAAGCTACAACTGGTACTTCTACTAAATCTACAAAGGTTGCCGCTACGCAAATCACAGATGGTCAAGTTCAAGCTACAACTGGTACTGCTAAATCCACAAAGGCTGCTGCCACTCAAATTGGTGATGGTCAAGTTCAAGCTACAACTGGTACTGCTAAATCCACAAAGGCCGCTGCCACTCAAATTGGTGATGGTCAAGTTCAAGCCACCACTGGTACTGCTAAATCCACAAAGGCCGCTGCCACTCAAATCGGTGATGGTCAAGTTCAAGCTACAACTGGTACTGCTAAGGCCACTGAAGCTGCTGTTTCCCAAATCGGTGACGGTCAAATTCAAGCCACTACTGGTACTGCTAAGGCCACTAAGGCTGCTGTTTCACAAATCGGTGATGGTCAAGTTCAAGCTACAACTGCTACTGCTAAAGCCACTACTGGTGCTGCTTCTCAAATTGGTGATGGTCAAGTTCAAGCCACTACTGGTACCACCGCCACTGCAACCGCTGCTTCTCAAATTACTGATGGTCAAGTTCAAGCTACTGGTAGCTCAACTCCTGAATCAACTGACGGTCAAGTCACTGATGCTAAGGGTGACACCGTTACCGATCCAGTTGACACTGTTTCATGTTACACAGATGATACTTTAGCTTTAACTTTGAAAGATTCAGTCTTGGAAGATGCTCATTCAAGAATTGGTTCAATTGTTGCTAACCATCAATTCCAATTCGATGGTCCAACTCCACAAGCTGGTGCCATTTACGCAGCTGGTTGGTCAATTACCACTGATGGTTTATTAGCCATTGGTAACAACACTAAATTTTTCGAATGTTTATCAGGTACTTTCTACAACTTGTATGATGAAGATATTGGAAGTGTCTGTTACGAAATTGTCTTGCAAGTTGTTGACTTGGTTTCATGTTAAGAAAAAGGGGGATTCCAATCTCTTTTCAACTTACTTTACTTTTTTTTTATTCATTCGTTAATTTGATTTTTGCCATTCTTAATAATAACACTTCTATCATAATGTTTTTATCAAATGAGGAAAAATCAAAAAAAAAACTTTATTCAAATTCCCCATTTGAAAGATTCTCTTTGAGAAATTTCAAAACCATTTTATCCATCATCTTTTTTTAACTCTTTTTTTTTGGCCATTTCAAAATAATTACAATGCATTTTGTATCAATCATTAGAAATTAAGAGAAGTACGATAGAAATTAATTTAATTACCGCACTTTTAAACAAGTGCTTTGATACCCGTTAATACCAATCCAATTATTAATATATATTTAAAACACATAAAGTTGTAAATTATCAATTATAAATGATGAAAGTAGTTTGACATTCTTAACGCCGAGTTCCTTCCTATCTTTTCAACAAATACCAAAATTTTGTCTTGGTAACTAGGCAACCGAGATCAATTCAAAACCCAAATCCCCTTCACCTCATCTGATGATGGTGGTCTTATAATAATTAATATTACTTTTATTATTTCTATAAATTTGAATTTTTCCGTTTTCTCTCGGACGAGGCGCGCAGATTAATGGCGCTATTTTTTTAATGAGCGCGCATCAGATCATCATCCATCATCTTACGAGTGTTTGTTCTACTGAATTTAACTAGGGTACGCTAGTCAAACTAACTAATAAGGGAGACATCACAGCTTATATACGCACAAGTTGACTGAGAATTATTACGACATATTCTTAGCAAAGGCACTGTATTGTGTCCTTCCCAGTTTCGTTGCTGTAATAGCGTAGAAAAACAACATTGCGAAGACTATGGAATTATCGCTCTATTAAACAACAGCGATAGATCCTCTTCATGGAAACATTCTCTATGGACGGATAAATAGATATATCCGATACGTAGATTGAAACGGTGCAAAGTTCAGGAAGTCTGTTGACGCCACCCGTTGTAGGAAGAGATGCATAACTGTTGGAAAGTTTATCCGGTCTGCTACTTCAATAACCATGGACTGCCGAACTGGTGAAATGTATCGATGTAGAAAGGGTCTGATGCCAGACAGTTTGGCAAACGAACAAGCCAAAAGAGCACCACCCGTTTTTAACCGGGGGGAGCGCAGACTCAAGACGTGGATATAGCGTGGGGGCCCTCAGTGTAAAGTGTGTTCTTCGTTGCGCTGCGCTGCGCGTGCATTGTTGTCAGATGATGTTGTCTGTTTAATTCCGCAATCGCATCATCTGCTGTAACCATCCTCAAACTGACACAACAGCTTCGAAGGCAAAAAGAAAAAGAAAGAAACAGAGAGAAAACCACACCATATTGAATAATAATTGCTATGTAGTTTCCGTATATAAATATCATTTCAATCCTTCTTCAATCTTATCTCAGTTACTATTCATTATTCTATATCAATCATTAAAGTCAATCTATTCATATAATAAACAATTATATTTATCAATTGATTATAGAAAATAAAAAATCCATAATACATACATTTTACAAAACATGTCAGACGAAATTACAGTTGGTCAATATCTTTTTGAAAGATTAGCACAATTAGATGTTAAATCAATCTTTGGTGTTCCAGGTGATTTCAACTTGAGATTATTAGATGATATCGATCTTGTCGAGGGTTCAAGATGGGTTGGTAACGCCAATGAATTGAATGCCGCTTATGCCGCAGATGGTTATTCAAGAGTCAAGAGATTGGCCGCATTGGTCACCACTTTTGGTGTCGGTGAATTATCAGCTTTGAACGGTGTTGCTGGTGCTTATGCCGAACATGTTGGTTTGATCCACATCGTTGGTACACCTGCCACGTCATCACAACAAAAGCAATTGTTGTTGCATCATACTTTGGGTAATGGTGATTTTACTGTGTTCCATAGAATCTCCAGTGAAATCAGTGAAACTACAGCATTCTTGGAAGATGTTTCTAAAGCTGCTTCATCAATCGATAAATTATTAGCCACTGCTTATAAATTCCAAAGACCTGTCTATTTAGGGTTGCCAACTAACATTGCCGTTGGTAAAGTTAAGAGATCATTATTGGATACTCCAATTGATTTAACCATGAAGAAAAATGATGTTTCAGTCCAAAACGAATTCATTGAATCAGTCTTTGAATTGATTCAAAAAGCCAAGAACCCAGTTGTTCTTGTTGATGCATGTGCTTCAAGACATGAATGTAAAGAAGAAGTTAGTCAATTAATCAAATTGACTCAATTCCCAGTCTTTGTTACTCCAATGGGTAAAGGTACAGTTGATGAACATAATCCAAGATTTGGTGGTGTTTATGTCGGTTCATTATCTACACCAGAAGTACAAGCTGCTGTTGAAGGTGCTGATTTGGTCTTGTCAGTTGGTGCATTGTTGTCAGATTTCAACACTGGTTCATTTTCATATCATTATCAAACAAGAAATATTGTTGAATTCCATTCAGATCATTCAAAGATTAGATCAGCAGTTTTCCCAAATATTCAAATGAAGGAAGCTTTACAACACTTGTTAAAAGATGTTAAGAAATATGCTGCCAATTACGATCCAGTTCCAGTTCCAAACGTTAAATTATTAAACACTCCAGCTCCATCAGGTACTCCAATTTCACAAGAATGGCTTTGGACTAAAGTTTCATCATTCTTTAGAGAAGGTGATGTTATTATCACTGAAACTGGTACTTCTGCATTCGGTATCGTTCAATCAAGATTCCCAAATAATACTACTGGTATTTCACAAGTGTTATGGGGTTCAATTGGTTACACCGGTGGTGCTACATTAGGTGCTGTATTGGCTGCTGAAGAAGTTGATCCAAACAAGAGAGTTATCTTATTCATTGGTGATGGTTCATTACAATTAACAGTTCAAGAAATTTCCACAATGGCTAAATTGAATCAAACTCCATATTTATTCATATTGAACAACGATGGTTACACTATTGAAAGATTGATTCATGGTAAATATGCTGATTATAATTGTATTCAACCTTGGAATCATTTGGAATTGTTGAAATTATTCAATGCTAAGAACTCTGAAAGTATTAGAGTTTCCACCACTGGTGAAGTTGATAAATTATTTGCTGATCCTAAATTCAACAAGAACGATAAGATCAGAGTCATTGAAGTCATGTTACCAATGATGGATGCTCCAGCTAATTTGGTCAAGCAAGCTGAATTTTCAGCACAGACTAATGCCACTATTGAATAAATCTAGACCTAAAAATTTGGATTTCTTTCTTTTAATTTTTAACGATGAATGAAGAGCGCTTTTTTTTAACCACACCAATCTACATTATTATTATCAACTTTATAGAAATATTTTAATGCTATGTCCTGTAATTAAATCATATCAGTACAAATGTAGTATATTCATATGGGTTTACAAACAACAATAAAATCTCGTCAATCGTACAACGGTACATTTTAGAACTAGTGAGAATTATTTAAACGCCGTTGTTAAAAGGCAGAGAATAGAGAAAAAAAACAAAAAACACAGAAATTAACCCATCGCATCATCAGTTGATCGATTCCACTTTACAGAGACTTCAATTGGCACCAAAGTCAAATCGAGAAGATCAAAGCTGCATGTCCGTAAGTGAAGTATATAGTTTTATACTAAACGCCTTTATAATTTTTTTCACCCTCTGTATATAAACAATAGAGCAAACATTTATTGATAGTTGTCTTTGTCTCTATATAAATCTTTTAACAAACGCCGCATTAAAATCAAAAAAACAAAATTTAACAAAACTTGACTGTTTGTTTCTTTGTGTTTTTGTGTTTGTTTTAAATATACATTGCACATCTCAAAGATATCATTAAAATACATATCATCAATCTGATATCAATACAAATTGTGAATAACAATGTTTGGAATCATGAGAGGGTTTAATCAGATCTTATTAATAAGTTTATTATCGTTAACCGCTGTTATAAATGCATCAATGCATCCCATTTCCATATATGGGCGGTATTTCATGGACTCAGTCACAAAGGATCCGGTAAATACTACCCATTTTCAAATCGATTCAAATCATTGATCATTAAATATTAAAACATCGAGATCGTCAATGCTAACAATTTATTTTCATCGTATTTATAGTTTTTCATCAGAGGTGTTGATTATCAACCTGGTGGATCATCAGGTGTGAGCGTTTCCCAAGATCCATTATCAGACGCCGATGCATGTGCAAGAGATATTTTATTGTTCCAAGAATTAGGAATCAATACTATTAGAGTGTATTCTGTTAACCCAGAATTGAATCATGATAAATGTATGTCAATGTTAGCACAAGCTGGGATATATTTGGTACTTGATGTTAATTCTCCATTACCCAATGAGAATTTAAATCGTTATGAACCATGGACTTCATATAATGAATTTTACCTAGAACATATTTTCAAAGTGGTTGAACAATTTAGTTATTACCCCAACACATTACTGTTCTTTGCCGGGAATGAAGTTGTGAATGATAGAAGATCAGCAAAGGCCTCATCAATTTATGTCAAGGCTGTTATTCGTGATTTGAAAGCTTATATTGAACTGTGGTCACCAAGGAAGATCCCAGTTGGATATTCTGCAGCTGATGATTTAAGTTATCGAATTTCATTTGCTAAATATCTTGAATGTGAAGAGGAAAAACTGAGTGTGGATTTTTATGGAGTTAATTCTTATCAATGGTGTGGTGAACAAACATTCCAATCAAGTGGGTTTAATAGATTGGTTGATGATTATCATGATTATACAAAGCCAATTTTCTTTTCAGAGTATGGTTGTAATGAAGTTCAACCAAGAATTTTCCAAGAAGTTTCAACTCTTTACTCAAAGGATATGACTGGAGTTTTCAGTGGTGGATTAGTTTATGAATTTAGTCAAGAGGCAAATAATTATGGATTGGTTGAACATGAAGCCAATGGTGATGTTCAAATATTACCAGATTTTTATGAGTTAAAGAAACAATATCTGAATACACCAGATCCAACAGGTTATCAATTGAGTAGCGTTTATAAAACATTGAGGCAAAGACAACGTCCAGCAATATGTCAAGAAAGTTATGAAAATCTCGAAATATCAGATGGCTTACCACAATCATTAGCTGATTTCTTTATTGAAAAGGGAGTTTCAGTTAATCGTGGTAAGTTTGTTTCATTGAAAAAATCAGATTTACAAACAAGTTTTAAAATTATAAACGCTGATGGTTCAAATTTCAATAACAACGCAATTGTCCCCAAGATTGATATCTTTACTCAAGAGGATGATAGTATTGTCACACACGGAATTTTCGAAAATGGTATGTATATTGATTTCATCAATGAAGAAGATGAATTTGATGATGATATTGATGGGACGGGTCTTACAGAGGAACAACAAGAACAAGAACAAGAAGATGATGATGATGAATCTTGTGATGATGATGGAGATGAAGATGATAACGAACAATTGTAAGTGAGTGGATCAAATTTCTTTTCTTCATTGATTATTCATTAACTACAAATTTTGTTTTTTACTAACATTCTTTATACGATTTAGGATCTGATACTCCAGTTGCTGATGTACTCTTGGTGGATTTGGCAATTATATTATCACTGGGATTTTATATTTTGGTATTGATGTGATGTGAGGGTTTTGCTTCTCTTTATGTGTTAAAGCGAACAAAAGCCCAATATTATTTTATAATATGCGTTTTATTTTTTGAATTGATTGATTACATCAAGTGCGAAATAAATTATAACTTTTTACTGTTATTGCTAACAAGTGTAAACTAAACTAAACTAAAATTAAAAATACAAAAACACAAACAACCAACTGTAAAGAAAGAGAGGAAGAAACACAACCCAGTGTTTTCGCTCTTTAGTAAACAAAACCTAAAATCTTACCAGATACATGTTTTCTTCTAGCTTCTTCATGATCCATAATCCCAGCTGAAGTAGTCAATATGACAAACCCAAATTGTCTAGCTGGTAATAAATTATCAGTCCATTTTTCAATATCGGCAATCTTGACGTTGTATCTTGGAGAAATAACACCACATTTGTTTAATCTACCATTCAATTGAATGACAATTTTACCTGATCTGTGATCATCAATGTATTCAAATTCACTAATGTAACCTAGATTAATGACTTTAGTTAGTAAATGAAGTTATTATAATGATGGGTTGATGTGAATGTGGGTTCTCTTTGCAAGTGTTGTCACAAGAAGTCAACAAAATAGAAAAGTGTGGGAAAGAAGAAGATAAAATGTCGAGGTGAAGTAAACAACCGATAAGTAATGGTAAAATTTTCCAATGAATTGGAAAATGACAAATGATTGTGTAAGAATTCATCTCCTCGTTCAACAATTAAGTCAAACTATTCTTCCTGAAAATTAAAAGACAGCAAGGGACTGCTATCCGATCGGGCCATCCAGTTATCATTCAGGTGTAATGAAAATAAAAAATGGAAAAAAAAAAACAGACAATAAGATAAAAATATGAAAAGACTCAACAAAAGACACACTCAAACACCATGAAAACGAAAATTCTTATACATACCATGTTTTTGCATAACTGATAAAAATTTAATAATAACTTTTGATGAAGGTCTAATCAAAACTTGACGTTTACCGGTTTTTTCAGCATTGTTAATAGCATTTAAGGCATCAGCTAAGACAGAAGTTCTAGTCATTTCTAAATTGAAAAAAAAATCAGTTCTAGTTAGTATTTCTCAATCAAACACACAAAAACCATTTTCCAGCATATTGTTGTCACTGTTTGTTATTGACATCAACAATTGAATGGAAAATAAAAATACAAATAAATGAAAAATCAAAAGAGCACATGAGTGTCCATCTTACAATGGATTCATGAGCCAGAATTCAGAAATTCTATCCAATCAAAGTCAGGCAGACTTGGAAAGAGACAAAATTTTGAATCCTCTAGGATGGGGTATCAAGAAGATCTCGAAAAAAATCTCAACTATTTGCAACTTTCTAACAGTAAACCATACGGAAATAAAATTGCATATAATCTTCAAGTATCAGGATTTCCCATTCCTAGGTTTCATTTATTGAAAGAAAAGACAATGTTGATCGGGGTGTATATGTAACTCTTTTAGAATTTATCAATGAATGAGATTGTGATATACATACTTGATTATGTATTTATGAATTGAGGTATATATATGTATTTGTCAATAAAGATGAAGTGTATAAATATGAATAGAATCAAAGAAACAAATTTTGAAGAAAAATGAAAAATTTTTCTCTCTCTGTTTGGTGACGAAATTTACGCTGCTGCTGGTTTCAAATTTACCCTTGAACACTTTTGCACTATACACGACTTTAATCACCCTCCAGTTATTGATATACATCTTGCTCTATAAAGTGATTATTCATAGTTGTAACAAGTACATGAGAAGGAACCTGTCAGTCCAAGGCGAAGAATCGTACTTTTAATCTGAGTGAAAAAATCACTCACAACAACTAGTCTAAACTTACAACTTTTTATTTATTACAATACATACTTTCCAACAACCCTCACTAGATTAAAACAACCATTCAAAATATCTTTCATATATTTTCTGTAATCTTGAAGTACCATACAATTCCTTATGAGCCAGTTTGTCAATTTCATATTGTTCACATTGTTGATCAATAACTTCTTTATAACTGAACAAATCCGCTTCGGATGACTTGACTCTTTTATTTCTCATAACAATCTTATAACCAAAGATCAAGATCAAATACACTGGGATACCTATATAACCAGTTATGAAATCTTTATAGTCAAACCCATTGACAAAAACACCAAAATTATTAACAAGTGTCACTACTATGACAAAGAATAATGTGATATATGTGAAATATGGTTGAAATGGAGCTCTATATGGTAATTGATCCCTTGAAATACCTTGCAGTTTCATAGCTCTCATGAAACAGATGTGTGAATACAAAATTGATATCCAAATTAATAATCCAAATACACTAACAACATTAACAAAATATTTGAAAACTGTTCTGGAATCTGATGAAACATTCATGAATCCTAATAAACAAAAAAGGGCACTCATCATGTATGAATAATAAGGAATACCAAATCTATTTGTTTTTGCGAAAATCCTTGGTGCCTGACCATTGATAGCTAAACCATATAATGTTCTCACACTGACGTAAAAATCAGAGTTGGCGGAACTTAGTGCAAAGATAAGAATACATGCATTAACAACGTGTGGTAAACCATGAATTCCGGCATTTTCAATCAGGATGACAAATGGTGATGATGCTGCAGTCTTTGATGATGATGTGACAGCTTCAACTAATCTTGGATCATTATAAGCAATAAGACTTCCAACAAAAAACAATGAAACACAATAAAATAACAAGATACGGATAAATGTCATATTGATAGCTTTTGGAATAACTTTACGAACATTACCATTAACTTCTGACAATGTGACAACTAATAATTCTAAACCAACATATGAAAACACAGCAGTAACCAATACTGAAACAAAAGATGCAAATTTACCAACATTTTCATTATCAATTCCATCATAAGCTTTGAAAGCACCCGGATTTTTCCAATATCTAAAGGCAATCACTGAATGATCATTGGGTGCTCCACCAAAGAACAAGACAATCATTAATATGATTAAACCAATTATAGTGATGATTTTCAAAGAACTGACATAAAATTCCACTTCACCAAACAGTTTAACACCTAAACTGTTAATGGCCAATATGACAACCATATAAATCGCAATCCAAACACCCGGATTCAATGTGTCTCTACTGACCCAATATTGCATGATTAAACTAGCACTTGTCAATTGATTTGGTGAAGATATTAAATAATCTATTAAATAACAATAACCCGTAGCGAACCCCAATGCTGGGTCCACATACCTCGTTGGATACCCACTTAAATTCGCAGGCAAGATGATCCAACATGCCATCTCTCCTAAGGCAGTCATCACCCCATAAACTAACATCCCGACAAATGCATATGCGATGAATGTAGAACCAACACCACCGTTGTAAATAGCACTATTAGAACCGATTAATAAACCAGGACCAACGGCACCTCCAATAGCTATCATGATGAGATGTCTTTTTTTCAAATCTTTTTTCAACAGTACTGAATCATCCAAGTATTGATCTTCTCCCTCACGAAATGACTCATTAGTCATTGATGATGGTTCGTTATCTTTTTCATCTTTATTTGTAGATGAGGAATTCCTCGATGATGGCGATTGTTGGAAATTCGAAGTGGTGAATACTCCAATTTCTTCTTCGTCTTGCATATTGCCAGTGTTAGTGCTACAAATCTGTTCAAGTTTAAGTGGTAAACTTTAAACACTATCAAGAAACAAGCGAACAAATAAAATAGCTATAAATGGTATTAAATAAATAAATAAAAATAATCCCAGAATCTTTAGAGGTGAAGACGACGATGAGTTTCTTTTTCTGGGTCACCCCGTTGTAGTTGTTGTTGCATTCTGATTAAGTAATACCGCGTTAATCTATTTTATAGCCTTTCAATAGAGCACATATTGCCATCTGTTTTGTCTGTAAATCCTCAAGCGGCTTTACCTCTTCTGTCAGCCATTTCGCTTGTTTACTACTGAGGAAAAAGAAAAAGAGAAAAAATTTCACCTGAAAGAATTTCAAACACAAGGCACTTCTTCTTCTTCTTCTTCCTTGATGTCACTTGGCATTTCTTCTTTCATAACATTACTTCTATAAGACTTCTATTTAATCATCGTACCCGTAAAATTTAAACAATTCTCCATCATGCAAGGTAACATGATCTGGGTTTCTCAACTGTACCTTATCATTTTTATTATTTTTTTCCAACCTCTCATAATTCAGCAACCATGCAATATCCGCAAAGCACCCATAATCGTCTTCATCGGGGAACAACAATATTGTATGGTTGATAATCTCCACAACCACCTTGTTGTTATTAGAGATCGTAGTGCCAAGTTTTTGTAATCCAAATATTAAGCATTCATTTATCAATCGGTATGCTTTGAAATTGACATTACCGTACACGCCCTGGACTCTCTGTAGTAATTGTGACTCATCATTTTGAACAACTTGCAAAGTTTGATAACATTCGTTGAAAATTTTACAATCATTGACTAATGTGTGCCACAACTCGGTGAATTTCTTCGACATGAAATCCCCACCAAAGTCCAACATAATATGAATCACCTTGATGGCATTAGTCAAGATTCGAACGTCATCATCAGTGATCAAGTTCAATACTAATGGCCAAATATCAGCCAATATGGGGAATAAATTCAACTGTGAAGTTGACAAGATGGGAAATACTTTAATGAACACTTCCAAGATTCTTGATTGTAATCTTATGGAATTTGTTGATAATATTAATCGATCACCGTATGATAACATTTGTTGTATGATAAAGTAAAGATCATTTGGAATGGGAGAATCCCATCTTTTGGAATTGTCATCTTTCAGTTTCTCCACTTGATAATTATCAATCTCCTTCATCAATGCCATTTCATCATCATCGTCCTCATCATCATCTTCATCATCACTATCAGGTACTTGTCCAAATGGTACATTTGGGTGTTTGACAAGTGGTATATCTTCTCCATCTAAATTAATCTCTAAATCTCTCTTTTTATCATCAATGAGATTGAAAACTTGTGGTAATTCAGTCATCATCCATGGTTTATTATAATTCTCAACATTGGTTCTTGGCAATGTGAAATCATAATTTGATAAAAACGAATTGTAAACTTGATCAATTACACTATTAAAAACGATGAAAAACCCCTCTGATAATGAATCATAACCATGATAAAGATCCAACAATGTGAACATTGTATGAATAACATCATTCAATTGTCTTATCAAATCCATCCCTCCAATCTTCACCAATACTAATAATACAGCACTTGTTCTCGGGCTGATGAAATCACTAGTCAATTTGAGACTCAACGAATCGATTAAATAATCTCGATTTTCATAGATTAAATCATGTAATGATCCTTGATAACAAACTTCTGAGATTAAAAGTGATGCTCGTTGCGCGTGCAATCTTATTTGTTCGTTTGATGAGGCTAATGAATCAATCACTGGGTATAAATAATCGACAAGTTCAATCTGAAATAATTCTTGACCCAATACAGTTGATGATAATCCAATCGAGTCTAATGAAATTGATTGGATCATGGAATTTATCAAGTCAGAGTCCAACGTTGATGTCTCTTGTAATAATTCATTGGCAATTGTCATAACGTCATAAATGGTGTTTTCCACTTCATATTTGGTACTATCATCATCTTTTCCGATGGAGTTTGATGTTTTATGATGGTCCAATGTTAAAAATTCGTCAATGACATCAATTGAAGTTGTAGCAGTTGTTGTTGGCCCCCTTTGCAAACCAGTGATCAAGTTGTTGATCATCCATAGGGAAATTGCTCGATTGAGTCGGGTATCATCATCATTATTTGATAGTAAATATTTAGACAGGGCAATGAACCAATTCAGATGTTGTCCTAAATGTTGAAGAATACTTGATAATTCTCTCTCCACTTCTAAATCATAAAACTTGTCAAATAATTTGAAATCATTAATATCAGTAGTAATATCCAAAGTGGTTGTCGAGTTATAATTTTTTTGTAAAATCATTAATTCATTTGTAACACCATCGTCAGCCATTGCCAAGACTTGAATGTTTTTATTTTTAAACCTTTTTGTAGTAATTTCTGCATTGATATACTTATAAATGCTATTATGAATTGTTGCGATACAATCTTCAATAAGAAAAGTGTTGTCTTCTTTAGAATTCAAAAGGTAAAAAGACAATGATTTCAAATCATTAACAATCTTGTCTTGATTAGATGATGACAACACACTGGGTAATAACGAAATCTTATTCTCCAATTTCAGTCGTATCACTTGTTTCAACAATGGTTCATTATTAACCCATTGATTTATCTCTATTTGTAACATTGAATCATTATGTAAAAATGATAAACTATCAACTATCAATGGTGTACAATTCGCTAACGATATTGAACAATTTTCAATCAATGATTGACACATTTGTAATATTGATTCTCTGACTTCATATTTCTTATGATCTCTTAAGGACATTATGATAGGAATGGCCAATTTTATTTGACTACTGGTGGCTTTTAACCAACTTGTTGTCCGATGTTGTTTGTTATTAGCCACAGGTATCACAATCACATTAGACTCATCATTACGACTACCTGACTCAATATCATTATTATTCGCCATGGCTTTGTCATTGGCAAAGTCCACCAATTGATCGATATCTTCAATTTGCAATTTTTTATTAAAAATCCCCAATTCTTTATCTTTGAAAACTTTACAAATGAGAAATGATAACAATTTGGTGACTTTAACCAATACCGTATAATGAGTCGAGATTCCTTGTCTTTGTGCAATCAATTTCGTCAACACTGATACATTCCCCGGTAAAATATGTGATAACATCTCACCATCATTGAGAATTTTCATATATAACAATGATAATAATTCTAGACATTTGGTTTGTAGCACGATACTATTTTGAATCATGACAAGTTCTAATATCAATGTTATCATTTGTCCCAATATTGGTAAATTTTCACCTTTTTCGAAAAATGTAGTTGGCCCTTGCATCATCATGATTGATTCTAATAGTGACATTATACATACAACTCCAGCAATCTTGGACTCCACAGACAATAGAATATGAGATTTAGATTCATCTAACAAGTATATAAACAAGGGAAACAATTGTGTGAATAACATCGGCGAGGAGTTCATGGGATAATACCAACAATGAATGATTAAAAAATTTATCAATTTGAAATTCAATTCAACTTGCTTATCAGTCAATGTAATATCTTGCTTTAATAATGATGAAATGGGCACAAAGATATAATCTGCAAGTTTATGATTCAATACCAATCGACTTGTCAGTTGTTCATGACAATGATGAGTAATGCAATCATTAAGATTTGTATATAATTTTTGTAAAGCATCTGTTAATTTCCTCGATGATAATGATGATGTTGTTGTTGTCAACGCCACCACTTCCAGTGGTAAGAAGGCGATTTGTGATAGTTGTATGCATGATTCTTTGACTTTGCTGAATATATCCTTGTCGATATCAGTCACTTCCATTTGAGTCCTTGGTGGGTGTGGTGTCTGACTAAGTAAATATCTCTCTGTGAATAATTCAAAACTTTTCAAAAACTTTTAGTTTTTTCTTAGTAACAGAATTTGTAATGTTACATTTATACAATTATACATTTATACCTATACAACTATATAGAGTTAAAATGTAAACATCTTCTTGTACTCTTCCACTTTCACATCATCAATATTGATGGCATCCTCTGAGAGAGTTCCCACTTTGGGAAATTCAAATTTCAATGCAACATCAATTTCCAATTTCAAATCATTCTCATTTCCAGGGTTTGTAACATGCTCCATCATCTCTTCAAAATTTTCAATTTTTTCAACCTGTTCATCTCCATTTCCATTATTGATATCCATGTCGTTTGCCTCTTCATCCAGTGATTCATTTCCCAGTGTTGAAGAATTTGAATTTGAATTTGAATCATCATCAGAAATTTCCACAATGGAATGATCATCGGTATTAGGAGGAACAATCTTCTTTTTTGAATCAGACTCAGTTGCGTCTTGTTCTTTTCTCGATGGAGCAAAATTGAATGCTGATGATATTTTTGGTTGTTCAATTTGTGATGGATTTGTGTTGATAGATGTCTTGGTTGATGTAGGAGTTGGAGAATTAGGTTGTTGCAACTGTTGTTGTTGCAATTGTTTCTGTTTTAAAAGTCTCTTCTTAGATGAGAGTAAGAAAGATGATGAAGGAGATGCAGCATAGGGATTCGTATATTCTTGAACTGAATTCTTCTTAACATCTGACGTTGATGAAGATTCTGATTTTTCATTATTCAATATTGATAATAATGCATTTGCTGTATTACTCAATTTTTTGGTATCGTTGTTTGATGTTGTTGTTGTTGTTGATGTTGTGATAGCATTGACAATTGGCTTTTGTACTCTATTGGGAGTCGATGAAATATTCAACAATGGAGATTTTAAACGGTTTTTGTAAGTACTAGGAAATGATGAATATTCAACAACTCTTTTCTGTGCTAAAGGTTTGCCTTGTGGAATTGCAGAATAATTTGATTTGTGTGACAGTGTTGAGATGTTTGAATGAAACGAAGAATTTGATATTTGTTGCTGTGGTGGTGGTGGTGGTAGGATAGGTTGGTGTTGATCATCATCATTATCATTATCATCTTGAATACTTTTACTTATCAAGGAAAGTACACCTTCCATTTCCACGCTTGACAAAGGTTGATCACCCTTTTCAGCAAAGAACTTTGACAATGTAACATTTGGCGAGTCTGATGATAAAGCCAGCGGTGATGGTGGTGGTGCTGTCTTTATTGGGGTTTCAGATATTTTGGTATTTACAGGTTTTATTTCCGGTTCTGGATATGTGAATGGATTGACAACATATTTCAGTGGGTGTGTTGTTATACCAAAACGTGGTTCTTGGTTCGGGTGGATATCAGTGTGTGTGCTGGTGATATCATTATTGGTGTTGTTGTTGTTGTTCTTCTTTGACCAGGGGAACAAGTTCTTCACTCTGGCAAACAAGCCCTTCTATGAGACGTAAAGTTAGTCATATGTGTGTGTGTGTGTAGATATATATGGTATATAGTATACAATACATACATTGGTGTTTCTGTCATAAGGGGTGTGTCTCTGGTTGGATAGCTTGTTACTTTTATTCCTATTCATCTGTCTATACCTCTACCTATACCTATACCTTCAGCTGATTCTCTCTTGTCTCCAAATAATGAGAAAAACAATTTTTTTCTCTCAAATTTTTGTGTTTTTTGGCTTTGGCTTTGGCTCTGTGTAGTGTAGTTGTGCAGTGCAGAGCAGAGCAGTGCAGTAGTATGTGACTGGCATGCTGTATAGAGTGGATAGTATAGTGTTGTGTAGTATACTCCAGTACGACATCACACAGTAGTCCATCCAACTGTCTGTCTGTCTCTGCACTGTGCTATAATACACGCCACCACACAGTATCCACTCCACACACACACACAGAGTCGAGCGACGGCGGCAGCAGAAAAGTTCGCGTGTTTTTTGTTTTTGTTTCTGTGATCAACAATAAACAATAAACAATAACACATCTTTATTATCATCACCTGTCTGTCACCCACTCACTCACCTAGTCACTCATTACTACACAGACACAGACACAGACACAGACACAGACACAGACACGATGTTAGCCATACAACTAGTCATCACCATCGCATTCTTCTTGTCCCACGTCCACTCTTTAATCCCCATCGAGATCAATTCAAACCGTTTCATCAAACCTTCACTGGACAATGAGGGAGAAGTCTTCTTCATCAAAGGTGTAGATTATCAACCTGGTGGCTCGTCAAGCTTTGATGACAACGGTGACTCGGATGTCTTGAGTGACCTGGAAGCCTGTTATAGAGATGTCTACGCTTTACAACAGATGGGTGTCAATACCATCAGAGTTTACACCATTAATCCAAATGTTAATCACGATGAATGTATGTCGATTTTGAATAATGCAGGTATCTACGTCATCTTGGATCTTGGTTCGTCGACTTACTCCATTTATAGAGAGAACACTCTGGATTCTTATAATTACAACACTTTAGCCAGATTTTTCAAAGTGATTGATGCTTTCAAGAATTATCCAAATTTGTTAGGTGTATTTGTTGGTAATGAAGTTATCAACGATGGTGCCTCAGCCAAATCCACACCACGTTACATCAGAGCCTTCCAAAGAGATGTCAAGCTTTATATCGAACTGCAATCAAATAGAACCATCCCAGTGGGTTATTCCGCTGCCGATGTCACTGAGTTAAGAGAAGCTACATGGGAATATTTCCAATGTAATATCAATGGTGATACCAATGATATGTCGAAATCTGATTTCTTTGGTTTGAACTCGTATGAATGGTGTTCTGGTTCAAATGATTGGGAAACGTCTGGTTATGGAGATGTCAATACCACTTTTTATGAATCAAGTATCCCAGTTTTCTTTAGTGAATATGGTTGTAATACCAATAGTCCAAGAACTTTTGACGAAGTTAGCGAGGGTTTATATAAAGGGTTGTTGGATTCATTAAGTGGTGGTTTAGTTTATGAATACTCCGAGGAATCTTCAGATTATGGTTTAGTTGACATCAATGACGATGATTCAATCACTTTTTTAAAAGATTTAACAAATTTACAATCACAATTTGATAAAATCAACATTCCAAATATCACAGAATCTAATGTCGATAATCATACCATAACCAAGTGTAACTCTGCCAAGATTGAATCAATGTATTCGAATTTCGGTGCTAATTTTTCATTACCATCGACGCCAGATAATGTCTTGGAGTTGATTAAATATGGTGTCAATAATTCAAATATTGGAGAATTAATCAACGTTAAAGCCAAAGCTTCTAATTACACCATCAATAGCGTTAACAAGACTGCTATTGATAATCCAGTTGTCATCTTTGATAAGGCCAATGAAATCAATTCTATCGATGGTACTTCTTCTTCTTCCTCGTCATCATCATCATCATCTGCCGAAACAACATCTTCAAAAGCTGCATTCTCAACTTCATCTTCATCATCTTCAACAAGTTCAAGTTCATCAAAATCAAAAGCTGCTGCTATGGCTTTGATTAACAATTATGGGAATATTGGATTGATAAGCTTTTTCACTTTTATCATTAGTTTGTTTTAAGTAAAAGCAGTCATATCATCATTTCTATGTTTTTGTTTTGTGTTTTTTTTTTTTAATCTTCCCCATTTGATACCCCTTTTTTCAAACATTCTATTTGTGACACTTTGCCAATAGTGACATTGTTTTATTACTATTACTATTATTATCATTATTATTACCACTTTCAAAATTTAAAAATTTACTCTTTCATTATTATATATCATTATTATTTTTATACTCTAAATATTGACATTATTATCATTATTATTATTTACATCATTAATCACCTCCAATTCATCACCAGCAATGACCGAATCTATTTCCTCCCCCGTTAAAGTTTCATAATAATTAACTTTCAACACTCTATACTTTGTGAAAACCATAACATCATCATTTTCACCATCGTAATTGCCGAAGCAATAATTCAACTTTAAGAAATTCTTATACCTCTTTTGAACTCTTTGTTGAATCTTTCCCCCTGGTGTCTTGACATCAGGTTTAGTATCAACGATTGCCTCTAAATATTTGAAATCATCCATTGACATTGGTTCCAATTTGTAATACATTAAATTCTTATAATATTTAATTTTATTAATGACATTATTACGAGATCGACATCTAGCAATTGGTAAACCAAATGGCGTTGGCAGTTGTTTCAACTCAACAAATTTCAACTTGTGGTAATCGATGTAATGATATTGTCGAACTTGTTTAACGAATTTTGAAAGTTTTTTAATTATGTTGGAATAATATTGTATCTTGATTTGTGGATCGGGAGTTTGTTTTAATGGTTCAAGTGATTTGCTTATTAACTCATTTATTGACGGATCGATCTTCTGAAGAACACCATCTGTTGTTATATTGGGGAATAAATCTAACACACTAGTATCAGCATTCTTCACTTTTTTTTGCTTTTGTAAATACAACTTGTAATCATCAATCATACCATGGAACTCAGAAATTTCCTCAGCCTTTTGATCATTATTAGGCCCATTATTATTCCACTTCTTCTTCTTATTCTTGTTGTTGTTGTTGTTGTTGTTGTTGTTAACATCCTTAGTCTCTTCTATTTTAGAAATCTTTTTCGCCTCAGTGATGATCAAATGATTAACGGGCCATACATCATGATGATAAATAAACTCAACATCATTTTTGTCAAGATTGACAAAATCCATAAACCATTTAGGAAATCTTTTCTTTGTGGGGACAGTTTTCAAATACGCTATAGTGAGCAATTCCTTAATTTTGTCATCATCCTGATTCTTGATTACTTTGTCAAGGACATTTAAATAATATAAATTCAACTTTTCATAATATGATTCGTTGTTTTTCAATTTGGTGTGTTTATATTTATATCGTTTGTATTGATGAAGTAGTGAGGAGGTTCTTTGATCGAGCGGTAATTGGTTAATCCTTCTGGTTACATGTCTGTACAAGGAAAGGAAACTGGGCATATAAGTCATCCCCGTCATTACTTCTATCAAAAGACATGATGGTGTAGAAGAGATTGAATTTTTCTTTGTCTTCTCACAAAAAAAAAAAAAAAAAAAAAAAAAAAAACGTACACAAAGTATTGTCTGAGATTGTTTGACACTATATCAATTTATAGATAAACAACAATAGCTATGTCATCTTCGTTACGTCAAATACCCAATCACAAGGATAAGGAGAATGAAGTGTATCATACCAAGAATATACCTAGAACGCCAAAGCAACAACAACAACATACCCATTTGAAAAAACAATTTAAAACACCTCCTTTAAATGCATCAACAAGAATTCCATTAGGCGGTAAACAACAAGAGGACAAGAATCAAATTTCAAATGCAATCAATCATGACAAATTGAATGATCCAACTGCCAAGATACGGCCATCGTCAAAATTGAGTAGGCGTACAACTCCATTGAAGAGAAAAGTTAATATATTGAATGAAGTCGCGTCTAAGGAACAACAACAACAACAACAACAACCGCTGGTGCTGAATTCATTTCTTGCCAAATTGAATAAATTGAATGATTTTAAAGATTCTGATTTGAAACTAGATGAATTCTTAAAACATGAAAAGGGTGATGATATTGATATAGAAATCGTTCCTATAAAATTAGAACCATTACTGGATGAACCAGATGATTCTATTTCGTTCAAAGATATCAATTTGGCAAAGATTTACAAATCCCCGTTCCATGTGCCTGAATTTGCCGAGAATGACAAGCATTTAGAACAACTGTTACATGTTGAATTCAACGATGATGACGATTTTTTGTCATGGGACTTTGAAAAGGAAAATAATCATAGTGATAATAAAAATAATAGTGATGATGATCAATTCAATCATAGTGGTGCAGTAGTGAGGAAGCCAAGTATAAGTAAGAAAACTCCAATAACTGTTTTGAAAACTATGAAAAGTATGGATATCAATAGTCTGACTCCTATTAATAAGAATAGTTCAAAGAAGAGATTTATGTCAAGTACTACAGCTTCAGCAAACAAGAAAACTTCAACGACTCCTATCATGACATCTAGGAAACTTAGTCATGAACTGTTCAATGATGGTTACAATATTAAAAATAATAGAAACTTATTATCAGAATTGGTTAATGATGATGATAACGATGATGATGAACTCAAATTTGATGAATCTGATTTGAAAGTTGAAGATGATGAATTGAGAAGCTTGTTTTGATACAGTTACTTCTTGTCGTTATTGATCTCGTTTAAGTTTGGAACAATTTGAGAATGTTGGTGTTTTTCGTTCATAAGATATAGAGAATAAGGATGGTCAGGAACCATATCTCTAATCAGTCTAATGGAAGAGGAGAGCTTGATTAATGGTGTTTCAAATGGACAGAAATTCTCAAAGATGAGATGAAGATTTGATTATATTTATATCTTGAAGTGTGTGTTTTATATTTATACAATCTAATGATGTGAATGAACTGCTTTGAAAATAAGTTTTAGTATTGTAACCATAAAGCATTCACTCTGGTGTGATATGCATTACTCTACCACCTGTGCCAATTATCGGCTTGTAGATTCTAACCATTCAAATCGGTTTTGTGGTTTGGTTTTGTGGTTTTAAGTTTTTTTGTGATTATGAAAAAAAAAAAAATCCCCAATCTCTTTTACTTATCTTTTGTTCAT